>LBNU01017099.1:22022-32515 GCA_014162995.1 Artemisia annua | reverse complement strand
AATTTTAAGCATTTAAACGAACAAGAGTTTTCCGATCATGAATTGATAACCAATACCCGCGATTAAACCAGACTTAGACTATCAAAACACTAAGACTTGCCATATATTATTTAGGTTGTGTGTTGAAGCCGTTTCCTTCCATCGTTTGAGATACGATACTACTACCACTACCGTACTACCAAGGTGAGTTCATAGCCTAATCTTAACTCTTTTAAACCCTTTTTGTGAGGAGATACATGCTACAAACATGAACACAAGCTTTTTAGTATGCTATGCCTGATGTTATTATTGCTTAAGTAGCTTATTGCCAAAAGTCCCTCTATCATGAACCTTAATCACTTGCGAGTGAACGTAAATAGTTGTGAATAGATCTATTTGGGAATGACAATCCCCGTTTAGGTCTGCTAGGATGAGCCACCCAAATGCACTTTATTTAACATACTTATAGGTTACTGGCAAATACCTATCCTGAGGGCCCAATATACTTTACATCATTTTGATGCCTGTCAAACGTTGCGTATCATGAGCTTAATGTAATAACAACTTGATTTTAACTTGTTTAATTGTAATTCGAATACAATTAACACTCATATCTTGTGTTCAACTATTAAACTTAAACCTATGAATATCACTCAACTTTTATTGACTTTTATCATGTTTATCTCAGGTAACTAAGCTGGAACTCAACGCACGGAGTAGGGCACTAAACCCGGCACGGGTGTAAAAATAAATGTTTTATCATTCGCTTTTAAATAAACATGCTTGGCATGTAATGTTGAACTATGAAAATCCTTTGTATTTCCGAATACTTGATCTTTTGAATGATAAACGTAACTTTTAAAACGTCTCTTCGAGTCGTTTTCTATGATTATGACTAAGATCCACTACGTAATACCACATTAAATCTTCCGCTATTACTATTAAATTTTGGGGGTGTTACAGATTGGCATCAGAGCCATGGTTATAGAGAACCAGATGTATTTTAAACATTGGAATATAACTATAGTTTCAAATGGACCATTTTAAAACATAAACACCTTGTGCCCTCTGTGCCTGCACATCCCAACATTTTAAAGAATGTTGCTTTCTATATGAGTTCTTAATAAGTTTAACATGTTTATGTTTATGTTTATCACTTACATTTACTATTCGGGATTGTTATAGTACTATGTCTTCAGATCCCCATCCTATCGCTGTATCGTCTGATTCAGAGGTTGAGGACCCTACGTCTCTCACTTCAGACTATGATCCAGCAGTCATGCCGATGTCACTTGCTACTGACCGGTAATTGCAAAGTCAGCAATGGCTACCTGCATCCGACTCGGAGACTTCTCCTCCCGCATCACCACCCACATCACCTGGTCCGGTTCGCCGACGTAGGCGAGTGCGACGACTTCAGCTGTACGAGCCAGAACCCTTTGGTCAAGCTTTCTGATATCACAGAGGAGGTCAGGTTCACAAGATCACCCCCGGAAATGGGTGTGTGCTCTACCAGCCTCACTCATACCACCACCTGCTCCGGCTGTATCACCGCCCTCAGCTCCTGAGCACACCAGCACACCACCATCACTTATGTCACTATCTCCACCACCACCACCTACCGTCTTTTACCGACAGGCCACTACTGTTCCATTACCATCCGCTACTCTACCACATGCATCTCTACCATCAGTTGCTCATAGTGATCCTCTACCACTTTAAAAGAGGACATGCCCTTTAACTATATCTCCATCCGACCCCTATTCTCAGGTCGCGATTGAGGCCGCCACTCACGGTAGGACCCGTAAACGGATGAACGCTCGCAGATAGTCTTTATTGCTACCGATTATCCAGTACTGGAGATCCCAGGAGGGTGCCCCGAGCACTAGGGAACTAAGAGAGAGTTCATCTTCAGCTGCTTCGAAGATTCTCCCGATCACTGGAGAACCCCTTTACCACACCTTACCTCTACTGGCAGCGAGATTAGTCCGTCATGAGGACCGCTTAGATGATATCGTGGACATCTTGGATGACTTCCCTCGAGAGCACATCGAGAACCTTGCTGATGAGGTAGAAAACATAGTGATTGGTCAGTTATCGATGGAGGCAGTTTTTGGCCAGGTAGGTACTCGTCTAGAGGAGGCCATTGAGCCTATTGTCGTGTTAGGAGATGCTGTCACTTCGATGCAGACGGTGATTGAGACACTAGACTCTGAGCTCTACCGAGTTAGCTCTCAGGTTCTGATTCTTAGACATATGGTTGAGGATTCTTCAGCGCCGCCTAGACGGTGCACCAGGAGGACCATAGATCAGGGATATGTTAGTATAGCTAGGAGTTATCTTAGCCTACCAATGTAGTATTAATAAAGAATCTTGTATCTGTATATTTTTGTAAAACAACTGAACAAGTTATTAATCTTATGTTGTGTGGATGTACTATATTAATCTTGATTTATGGTTGTTTCTTTACATTCATATGCATTGTGATTCTCTTATAAGATGTTGGTTCCTACAAATTAACTCAATCATTTATGTTTCATATGTGTTGGGATATGATTCAAACATGTTGTGATGATATTTATGGTATTTACTTGTATTGACAGAGGTGGACCAGAGTTAATCATCTTATAATTCTCATAGACTCGGTTATTATGCGACTATCTTATTATAACCTACACTCGATCGTCTTACCATTTACATTATTCTAACCTAATGTGGTATTCTAAATGTGTGTTTTTTTGCGATGTTGATAGAGAAATGGCTCGCACAAGGAAAGCAACTAGAACCGCAACGCCCGAAACCGCAACCCCTGAAACTGAAACTTCTGCACCCGCTATGACTCCAGGAGCTATTCGAAAGCCAATTGCCGACGGTGTCAATGCAGTCTTGGCTGAACAAACGGCAGCAAATGCCCGCAACAGCGGCACTAGCATGCTGACAGGGGAAAGTGCAACAGCTGCAATCCGTAGGTGTACCTACAAGGACTTCATGAGTTGCCAACCAACTTCCGACAAGGGTATTGAAGGAGTGACCGAGCTTGCTCACTGGTTCGAGTGAGTTGAAACCGTCTTTTAGAGAAGCGCTTGTACTAAAGATAACAAGGTCACCTTCGCTACAGGAACTCTCATGCAAGATGCTTTGTCTTGGTGGAATACTACTGTCCAAAACAATGGGAACAACAGCAGCATACCAACTCACCTGGGCTGAGTTTAAGACAAAGATACTTAAGAAATACTACCCCCGCTCTGAACTAAGGAAACTGGAAGATGAGTTTCATCAACTGGTAGTCAAAGGAGTGGACCTCAAGACATAAAACCAAAGGTTCCAAGAGCTTAAGGTAATATGTCCTACAGTAGTGCCAGATCTTGAGAAGGAACTAGAGAAGTATGTCAAAGGGCTTCCCCGTAGTATTGAGGGAAACATCACTTCATCAAACCCGCCAAAAAATGAAGCAGCAATCGAGCTTGCTCAGAAACTACTGGATCGAGAGGTCAAGTGCAACAATGAGCTCAAGAGGAAGCTCGATGACAAGAGAACTACTCATCACCACAGCAGCAACAACACCAATCAGCGCAACAACAACTCCAGCAACCATAACCACCGAAGCAACAACCCGAACCATCCCAACCGCAACACTCACCACAATCAACAGAACCGAAGACAAGAAACCGCCAGAGCCTACGCTGCTACTGATAGCAAGGAATACCAAAGCCAAAAACCCTAGTGTATCAGATGTAAACTACACCACAATGGGCCTTGTACAACCAAATGCATGAAACGCCAGAAAGTGGGTCATCAGACTAAGGATTGCCGAAGTAACCTACAACCTATAGCTCCAACCTGCTACTCCTGCGGAGAAGTGGGACACTTCAAGAATCGCTGCCCAAAAGGAAACGGTCAGTAGAACAATACTCGAGGGAGAGCATATGTGTTGATAGAAGAAGACGCACAACGTACCAGTTCTTCGGAATTGCACCATAACCATACATGACAAAACTTTTCCCATCGACCTCATGCCAATTCAACTTGGATATTTTGACGCCGTCATTGGTATGGATTGGTTATCCAAACACCGTGCTAGGATTCTCTGCGACGAGAAAGCCGTCCACATCCCGCTCAATAACGAAACCCTCATCGTCCATGGCGACAAGAGTAAAACTCGTTATGGTATCATCTCATACATACGAGTAGTGAAATACATGAACGAAGGATGCCAAGTATTCATGGCTCATGTATCGGAAAACAAGTCCAAAAAGAAGCGACTTAAAGATGTTCTGGTCGTCAAGGAATTTCCAGAAGTATTCCCCGAAGATTTTCCCAGTCTTCCGCCTGCCTGTCAAGTAGAAAATCATATTGAACTAGTGCCTGGAGCGGCACCAGTGGCGAAAGCACATTACAGGTTAGCGCCATCTGAAATGAAGTTGGCGAAACAATTGAAAGAGTTGTTAGATAAAGGTTTTATCTGACCAAGCTCATCACCTTGGGGAGCTCCAGTCCTATTCGTTAAGAAGAAAGACGAATCTTTCCAAATGTGTATTGACTATCAGGAATTGAACAAGCTCACTATGAAGAATCAGTACCCACTACCTAGGATCGATGACTTGTTTGACCAATTACAAGGATCGAGTGTCTACTCGAAGATCGACCTAAGGTCAGGATACCATCAGTTGAGAGTACGAGAGGAGGATATTCCCAAAACCGCTTTTAGAACACGTTATGGACATTACGAATTTCAAGTGATGCCTTTCAGTTTGACTAATGCACCTGCGGTGTTCATGGACTTGATGAACCGAGTGTGCAAACCATACTTGGATAAATTCGTAATAGTGTTCATAGAAGATATTCTAATCTACTCGCGCAACGAAAAGGAACATGCCGAACATTTGAAGATTATCTTGGGTTTGCTCAAAAAGGAACAATTGTATGCCAAGTTTTCCAAGTGCGACTTTTGGATTCGACCTGTACAATTTCTTGGGCACATCATCAACAGTCAAGGCATTCACGTAGATCCTGCAAAGATCGAGGCCGTCAAAGGTTGGGCATCTCCTACAAGCGCCACAGAGATACGCCAATTTTTGGGTCTTGCCGGATACAGCAAAAGATTTATCGAAGGTTTCTCAAAAATCTCAAAGCCTTTGACCAAGTTAACCCAGAAGAACAAGAAGTATGTCTGGGGCGAAGAAGAGGAATCAGCTTTCCAGCTATTAAAGCAAAAGCTTTGTGAAGCACCCATATTAGCACTACTGGAAGGAAGTGAAGACTTCATAGTATACTGCGATGCCTCATATCACGATTTAGGAGCTGTGCTGATGCAACGAAGCAAAATGATAGCTTATGCCTCATGACAACTAAAGAAACATGAGGAGAATTACACAACTGATGATTTGGAATTAGGAGCGGTAGTATTCGCTCTTAAGTTGTGGAGACATTACCTATATGGCACCAAGTGCACCGTATTCACCGACCATAAAATTCTCCAACATATCCTAGATCAGAAGGAACTGAACATGAGACAACGTCGCTGGTTAGAGCTGCTTAGAGATTATGATTGTGAAATCCGTTATCACCCAGGAAAAGCCAACGTTGTGGCAGATGCTTTAAGCCGGAAGGAACGACTTAAGCCTCTTAGGGTCAGATCGTTAGGAATGACCATTTGTTCAACCCTTCCCTCCCAAATACTCGCCGCTAAATCTGAAGCTCTTAAGGAAGAGAACCAACCTAACGAAAAGATTTACGGCATGCCGGAGAACAAGAATGGTTTTGTTAAGAGAGCAGATGGAATGCTCTGTTTCAAAGACAGAAGTTGGGTCCCTCTCTATGGAGGCATTCGTGATCTCATTGTGCACGAGTCTCACAAATCCAAGTAGTCTATTCACCCAGGTTCCGACAAGATGTACCAAGACCTCAAGAAACTTTACTGGTGGCCAAACATGAAGGCCGACATCGTTGAGTACGTCGGAAAATGTTTGACCTGTTCAAGAGTAAAGGTGGAATATCAGAAGCTGTCAGGATTACTCATACAACCAGAACTTCCCGTGTGGAAATGGGAACGCATTACTATGGACTTCATCACCAAATTACCCAAGACATCCACTGGATTGGACACCATCTGGGTCATTATCGACCGACTCACCAAATCCGCTCACTTTCTACCGATTAGAGAAACCGACGACATGAATACACTCGCTCAACTATATCTAAAGGAAATAGTTTCACGGCATGGAGTACCAATTTCAATCATCTCAGATCGTGATAGTCGTTTCACATCCTATTTTTGGAAGTCTTTGCAGAAAGCCTTGGGAACCAAATTGGATATGAATACAGCATATCACCCACAAACCGATGGAAAAAGTGAAAGAACCATCAAAACCTTAGAGGACATGCTCCGAGCATGTGTTATTGACTTCGGAAAAGGTTGGGACAGACACTTACCTTTAGCGGAGTTTTCCTACAACAACAGTTATCATGCTAGCATTGAGGCAGCACCATCCGAAGCACTTTACAGTCGAAAGTGCAGATCACCTGTTTGTTGGGCCGAAGTTGGAGATGTACAACTTACTGGACCCGATCTCGTTCATGAGACAATAGAAAAGATCGTCAAGATCAAACAACAACTGCAAGCGGCAAAAGACAGACAGAAAAGCTACGCCGATGTAAGGCGAAAACCTATGGAATTTCAAGTTGGGGACAGGGTCATGCTGAAAGTATCTCCTTGGAAAGGAATGGTACGTTTCGAAAAACGTGGGAAATTGAACCCTAGATACATTGGCTCATTCAAGATCCTGGAAAGGATAGGACCAGTGGCATACAAGCTCGAGCTACCAGAGGAACTTAGTCGAGTACACGACACCTTTCACGTATCTAACCTTAAGAAATGCTTATCCGATGAATCGCTTGTCATCCTTCTGAAAGAGATTCGACTCGACGACAAACTTGTCTTCACGGAAGAACCCGTGGAAATCATGGATAGGGAGATCAAACAACTGAAACACCACTGTATTCCCATTGTCATAGTTCACTGGGACTCTAAGCGAGGAACGGAGTATACATGGGAATGCGAGGACCAGATTCGCACCAAATACCCACATCTCTTCCCATAGACACCCCTGACAACCATCTTAGACTTGAATTCCGGGACGGAATTCATTGTAAGGGGTAGGTACTGTAACCTCTCGCAATTTTCCTACGAATAGTAAATAATAAATCATGACTAATAAATCATTACATTATTTAATAACCATTTATACTGGTAATTTTTTTTTGTTATTCATGATATACTATTTAAATCACAATGTTACTTGTGATTACAATTTACCTAGAAACGACGCTCACACACAACCCTTGATAGTCTAGTAATCGCGAGTTAATTAAAAACATTTAACGTTATTACGATACGTTTTGTCATTTAACTAAACACGTTCAAATAATTTTCCAAGCTCACGAAAATTACCACAAATACTCACTAATGATATTGGGCCTCGACCCAATACACAAAACCTGTTAAATGGGCCTACAAACCCATTGGGCCTCAAGCCCAGTAACCACAAAACCCAACGGACCTTTATAGTTATTTTTCTTTTCTTTCTTTCTTTCTTTTGGGCCTAGTCCACTGATGAGGCGAAAAGTGTTACCTTTTTAGGGGGTCATTTAATCCCTAAATCGTGATTTTATGATCAAATATTACCTTAAATCATTCCTTTTGTCATTTTAGGTACTTTTGGGAGGAATTCTGGAAAACATTGCATTTTGGACGTTTTTGGAGCATAAAAGTGAAGAAAACGACAAAGTCTCAAAGCATGCTGGAAATCCTACCTGACGGCGTCAGGAGCTACAAGCTGACGCCGTCACTTGATGACAAAGGAGTTGGATTCAGACTTTACCAGACACCCAAGTGAAGAATTGAAGAATTAACACCCGACGGCGTGAGGTGTTATGAAGTCTAGGCCGTCAGGTGTTCTCCTAAAGAGAGACGGCCCAGAAGGAATTACAAGGTGACGGCGTCAGAAGTGGATCTAGGTTATCCGAAAGCCCTAAACACGGCGGGTTGACGGCGTCAGAAGTTATAACCTGACGCTGTCAGAATGTAAATTCTTTATATATTTTAGGATTTTCTTTCATTAAAGTGTGAAACTTTTGGAAGAACTTTAGGGATAAACCCTAGGTCGAATTTACTGTGTTTTTCAAGGGTTTTCCACCCTTATTTCATCCATGCTTAATTAAAGATAAGTCTTCTATCAATCATTCAACATGTCTATGTGTTGTTTGATTTTATCTTATGCTTGTCTTTACATTAACATGCTAGGCTAGGTTTTTCTTGTGTTTGCTTAGATGTAATGAAACCTAGCTATTGATTAGTGGTTGATGGTTTCTTATTAATTGTTGTGGGTTGGGGATATCGATGTTTGGCTTGGAAAAACTGGCTAACTTCCAATTGGTAACATGCTTGAACGTTCTAAGAAACATGAATCGGATGTGTACTACGATTAATTTNCTTCTATCAATCATTCAACATGTCTATGTGTTGTTTGATTTTATCTTATGCTTGTCTTTACATTAACATGCTAGGCTAGGTTTTTCTTGTGTTTGCTTAGATGTAATGAAACCTAGCTATTGATTAGTGGTTGATGGTTTCTTATTAATTGTTGTGGGTTGGGGATATCGATGTTTGGCTTGGAAAAACTGGCTAACTTCCAATTGGTAACATGCTTGAACGTTCTAAGAAACATGAATCGGATGTGTACTACGATTAATTTGGTTGTATTTAATGCATAAGTAATTATTAGTGAATTTCATGGTTTGGATACTAAACGTGTCACCATAGGATGAAGTATGCGCTTATAGAGTTAGGGAAGATCGTGCATGGCCCTACGAATGGTATTAAGGAATACAACCCGTCATCCACACAATTGTAACAAACTAATCAACCGGTTAAAGATAGCTAGGAAGTAATGAAATCTAAGTAAACACGCTTTTCTCCTTATAAGTTTCGCAACCACTTTACTTTCTTGTTATTTTATTTTATTTGCATTTGTAGTTAATTGGGTTAGTTGACTAGCAACTAATTCCGCCCACTCCTTCAAAAACCGAGATTTTACTTGCTTTCCATAAAATATAAAAATACAAAAAAGAATCCTCCCTCACCCTTAGACCTAATTAGAGTAGCTTTCAATCCTAACGAACATTATTCCCCAAGTAGAACGATCAATCCCCCGGTACTTGCCACTACACTATACTACATCGGTCAGGTACACTACCTGGTGGGGATTGCAAGCTTCTCAAGATCCCTTGAGAAATAAAACCTCTTGCAAGGTTGCAAAATCACGCATCAAGTTTTTGGCGCCGCTGCCGGGGAATAGTTATTGTTTAGTTTGAATTTTATTTTTTCTTAGGTCTACTCATTAGATTACTTTCTAGAGAGATTTTTATTTTGTTTTTCTAGGTTCTCATTAGTCTATCTTTTTTCTTCGTTTCTTTGTTCGTAACCATTACCATCCGACGTCATGGAAGGTGTAATATCCTTGATCCCAACAACGCGCCACAACAAAACATACCACAACCCAACCAACCTCCTAGAGCCCGCACTTTAGGAGAATACTCCCGTCCTAGACACCAAGGCTATCGAAACACCATTGAGCTCACTCAAGGAGCCAATGTGTCTCCCTTGCGATCCGACACCATCGGTTGGTGCAAAGCGGATGTGCATTCCATGGACTTCGTTCCGAAGATCCAAATCAACATCTCAAGGACTTTCTCAAAATCGTAGATTCCATAGACCTTGATGTTAACACTCGAGAGACGACCCGATTGCGTCTCTTCCAATTCTCTCTGCGAGACCAAGCTAGTCAATGGCTAGAACGTCTACCCGCAGGATCCATCACCTCTTGGGATGATCTCACCACTCGTTTCCTTGCTCAATTCTTCCCACCGGGGAGAACTACCAAGCTAAGGAATGAAATCTTGATGTTCCAACAACGTCAAGGCGAACCTCATGCGTGAGATTGCACCCTCGCAAAAAGATTTTACTTCTCAAGGGATCTTGAGAAGCTTGCAATCCCCACCAGGCAGTGTACCTGACCGATGTAGTATAGTGTAGTGGCAAGTACCGGGGGATTGATCGTTCTCTAGGGGAATAGTGTCGTTAGGATTGAAAAACTACTCTAATAGGTCTAAGGGTGAGGGAAGATTCTTTTTGTGTATTTTTATATTTTTATGAAAGTAAAATAAACTGAAAGTAAATGTTGTGAAAACTATATGGAGAGAAATGTGTTTACTTAGATTTCCTTACTCCCTAACTATCTTTTACCGATTGATTAGTGTGTATTAATTGCGTGGATGACGGATTGCATTCCCTAATACCATTCGTGGGGGTGTGTACGAACTTCCCCAACTCTATAAGCTCCTACTTCACTCCTATGTCGAGCTGGCTAAGAAGCTCCTAACATGGGATCACTAGAATTCGCTCATGCATTAAATACAATCAAATAACCTTAGTACACCTTGGTTCATGTTTCTTA
>LBNU01017099.1:1707-13449 GCA_014162995.1 Artemisia annua | reverse complement strand
ATACCCTTTGATCACCATCGAAGGCCTGGTCGTGCAATTTATTGTACAATCAGTGGCGCCATCCGTGGGACCCGCTACAATTAGTCCCGTTATTCCCAAGCAAATAACCGGTCAAATATACCCGCTACTTTTCCGGCATGAATCCAGAAAGAGAAGTTACACCCCAACCGGGTTTCTCGACCTTAACACCAATACCATCAACTGACCCTAACAACCTTCCGCCAATCCCGACTTCCACATTCACTACACGATCTAACCCAGAAATAACGCCCAATCACCATGCTTCGACATCGGCTAACCCTGAGCCTGTCATTAGCCCTGCCTTCGTTGAAGCCAACTTCGAATATTGGAATCATTACTAAGGGCCCGTAGGAGACAGGTCCGGAATACGGAAATGCGCAGGGATTTGGAATACTCTAGCGATGATTACGATGAGGAGATGGAGATGGAACCAAGGCCTCAGTTGCAGGGGGTCACACACTCAGCTATGAGAATAGGATCCCCTTCCAGTCGAAGAACCAATGGAAGGTCTGTTAGTTTGGAAGGGATCCCTGAAAGGGCTCCCACAAGAAGAGAAGAAGTAATGGCTGAAGGTTCCAATGGAAGGAGCCAGCGATGGGAAAACACGCAGGTCAATCTCCCTCCACTACTGGCCGCTTATCTGGGGAGAAACGAAGCAGGGGTTTCGCTACAGCCTTCTCACGCATCCGGCGTAGAAGGCAATCCACCTCTATTCAATATGGGGGGAAACCTTCCTCCCAATGGTATGTATCCCCAATTCCACACTCAAACTTACCCTCAAAACCTTTACCCACCGGTAAATGGACAGCCAAGTAACCAGAGTTTCCCACAAACTACGGTTCCCTTTGGGCATCCGGTAGCTTATCCTCCTTATACTATGAATAATAGTTATCCCTTTAATATGAGCACACCTTACCATCCGTACCCTAACCAAACTCCATCCGGAATATCCCCCAACCATAATCCGTATCCTGGCATCCCTATGGGCGCAACCCCCTATAATTGCCTGTACTCAGAGCCTACGGGTTCCTCAACGCCTTTTGTAAGATGGATCGAAGACTATCCTTTACCTGATGGCCTGAAGATGCCTTCCCACATAGGCACTTATGACGGAAAGGGGGATCCGGACAACTTCTTGCATTTGTTCGAAGGGGCAATTAGGATGCAGAAATGGGTCATGCCTGTGGCTTGTCATATGTTTACGTACACCTTGAAAGACTCTGCCCGTATTTGGTTGAATGGGCAAAAACCAGGCAGCATTGTGAATCTCGATGATTTAAAAGCTAAGTTCCAGTCACATTTCAGTCAACAAAAGAAATTTACGAGAACTCACCTGACAGTACACAACATCAAACAGAGGGATAGTGAAAGTACAAGAGCCTTTGTCACAAGATACACAGATGAAACTCTTCAGATTCTGGGGTTACATGAAGATCAACGTATCTCTGGCTTCGTACATGGTCTCCGAAACCGAACTTTGTTGGAATTCTTATCCACCGATCTCCCAGCCACGTATAAAGGTCTCATGGAGAAGACATACACATGCATCGAAGCCAAAGAAGTGTCCTCCAACGGGGCTCCGATTGAAAGTAGGGAACATAGCGGAAAGTTCTCAAGGCAATCCTCTTGGGAAGGGCCGAGGGGTAAAAACAAGAACCAGCACAGGTTCTCTCCTTATAGCAAAGGCCCTAATCATGGTCTGCTTGAAAGCTTAACGAAGTCTCCGAAAGAAATCTTGGCTACAGAGAAGGCAGCAAAGGCTTTCGAACTCCCTCCTCGCATGATCAGCAAAGGAAGGAACCGAGACATGACCAAATATTGCTACTTCCATGAAGATTTTGGTCATGAGACGAATAGCTGCAGAGAACTGAAGAAACAAATAGAGGAATCTGTCAAGTCGGGACAGTTGACACACCTAGTAAAAGGTATAAGAAAGGGGAAAGAAAAGGTCGCCGACACTCCATTGGAGAAGAATGACGTCGGCGAAGCTCCGATTCTTATGGTTCGCAGGGGAGGTCCATGTCAGAAAAGGAAGGAAGTAGAGGAGGGTGCACCCAAAGTAGGGGAAGTAACGTTTCCACCCCTAGCAGGCCAGCCTCCCTCAGATGACCCCGTAGTCATAAAGGTCCTCATTTTCAACCGAGAAATAAACAGGGCCTATATGGACTGCGAAAGCTCTTGCGAGATCATATTACGAACATTGTTTCCTGAAACTCAAGCCTTCTATCAGATCACAGAGAGTAAACTCAAAGATACCTTTGGTAGGCTTCTCGGGGGAACACTCGTGGCCTCTGGGAGAAGTTCCCCTGGATATAACCATCGGCGAAGGCCAACTCGCAAGGACGGAGACCCTCACCTTTGCAATCATAAGATCGGATTCCCCCTATAACCTGTTAATAGGAAGAACCGCCATGCAGAAGATGGGCGTTTTTGTATCCACCATACATGCAGCAGTTAAGTTCCACATAGCCAACGGGATAGGAACCGTACTATCCAGTTATCACAAGAGAGGAGCACCAGAGGCGGGAAAGAAGATCAAGGAGAGTCCTCAAAATCCTCCGAAGGCTATTTTAAACTATGGGGATGCCGAAGAACGTATTGTGGTAAATGAGCTTCATCCGGAGCAGACAGTAGTAATCGGAAAGCAACTCCCTGTCACCTTCAAAGCAAGCCTAGAAAAGCTCCTGAGGGATAACAAGGATATCTTCGCATGGACATACTCCGATATGACAGGGGTTTCGAGAAACATCATGATTGATGGTAAGCCCTTCGGAACAGAACATAAACTCAACGAGTTAAAACACATTGAGCCTATCAAACAAAAGCGTCGGAGCCTGGCACCTGAAAGAAACGCTGCAGCTTGCAAGGAAGTAGACGAACTAGTGCAGGCAGGTATACTCAGGGAGGTAAAATACCAAACGTGGGTGGCTAACCCAGTTATGGTAAAGAAAAGCGACGGAGGATGGCGTTGTGTGTTGATTTTACTGACATCAACAAAGCGTGTCCAAAGGATTGTTACCCCCTCCCAGAAATAGATTGGAAGGTAGAATCCCTATCAGGTTTTCGCTTAAAATGCTTCTTAGATGCCTACAAGGGGTACCATCAGATACAAATGGCAGTAGAGGACGAAGAAAAAATGGCTTTCTACACAGGAAAGGGAGTTTATTGTTATAAGAAGATGCCCTTCGGTTTAAAAAACGCAGGGGCAACCTACCAGCGTTTGGTAGACAAGGCTTTCAATAAACAGATAGGAAGGAATTTGGAAGCATACGTTGACGACATGGTCATAAAGAGTAGGACAGAGGAAGACCTACTCTCCAACATTCAAGAAACCTTCGATCAGTTAAGGTCCATCAATATAAAGCTTAACCGGAAGAAATGCTCATTCGGTGTCGAAGAGGGACAATTCCTCGGGCATTTGATCACAAAGCAAGGAATCAAAGCAAACCCTTCAAAGGTAAAGGCCATCACCGATTTGCAAGCCCCAAAGACATTGAAGGAAGTACAAAGCCTTAATGGAAAGCTAGCAGCGCAAAGCAGGTTCTTGTCGAAGGGTGCAGATCGATCACTACCATTCTTTAAGACCCTTAAAGGATGTATGGATAAGAAGACT
This sequence comes from Artemisia annua, assembly GCA_014162995.1. Taxonomy (NCBI): domain Eukaryota; kingdom Viridiplantae; phylum Streptophyta; class Magnoliopsida; order Asterales; family Asteraceae; genus Artemisia; species Artemisia annua. The sequence continues at coordinate 9,815 of LBNU01017099.1, read as the reverse complement.
TTTCAATAGAGTGTTGAAGCTGAAACCGCTTTTCAAAAGTTGAAAGAGTTTATGGAAATCCTACCGACCCTCACAGCCCCAATCAAAGGAGAGGTTTTATACATGTATATCGCGGCGTCATATGAAAGTATTAGCGCAGTACTCCTGGCAGAAAGGGAAAAGAGGCAAGTTCCGATCTACTTTGTTAGCCGGGTTTTTCAAGGAGCTGAATTAAACTACCTAGTATTAGAAAAGCTAATTCTTGCTTTGGTTCATGCCGCAAGACGCCTCTGAAGGTACTTCCAAGCTCACCCGATCACAGTACTGACCGATAAGTCCATCAAACAAATATTATCAAAGCCTGAGAAGTCGGGAAGGATAGCTAAATGGGCCATCGAATTGGGAGAGCATGAAATAGAATACAAAGGGCGAAACTCAATATAAGGTCAAATACTCGCAGACTTTCTCACCGAAACACCCTCCGAACCAAGTAAAGATAAGGAACCTTCCAAGAAGGAACCTCCGAACAAAGAGGATAACTGGAAGTTATACACAGACGGAGCCTCAAGCTCTGACGGTTCAGGAGCAGGGTTGATGTTAGTCAATCCAGAGGGAAAAGAGTACACTTATGCATTGCGATTCGAATTTGAAGCGGCCAACAACGAAGAAGACTATGAAGCTTTGTTAGCAGGCCTACGTTTAGCTAAAGATATGGAAGTACGCAACCTTTCGATCTTCGTTGACTCGCAGCTGGTCGCAAATCAAATTTGAGGCTCCTATGAGGCAAGGCAGCCCACCATCAAACAATACCTGGATAAAGCCAAGGAAATCCTGAATGGATTTACATCCTACACCATCGAGCACGTTCGAAGAAACCAAAATAAGAAGGCAGACGCGTTAAGCAAGCTAGCTTTGCTCACTTAACCAAAGAAGTCCTGGTTGAAGTATTAGCTGAAAGATCTATCCAAAGGAAGGAGGTATCGGATGTGATATCCGAGGAAGGATCCAATTGGATGACTCCCATAAGGGAGTACTTGATAAGCGGTATTCTACCGGAGGATCCAAAGTTAGCAAGGAAAGTCAGAATCAAGGTTCCTCAATACAGGCTAATAGAAGACCACTCTACAGAAGATCTTTTTTATCACCTTGGCTTCGTTGTGTCGGGCCCAAACAAGCTGCGAACATAATTTATGAAGTCCACGAAGGATCTTGCAGTCTACACGCAGGGCCTCGCTCCGTCGTCTCTAAAATAATGAAGCTAGTGTACTACTGGCCATCAATGCATAGGGATGCAATGGAAATAATACACAAGCGCGAGGCATGCCAGATCCACTCAAAGGTCCCAAGATTACCTAAACAAGACATGACTTCTGTCACATCTGCATGGCCTTTCTCCCAATGGGGAGTCGACATAGTTGGACCTCTGCCAGTAGCACCAGGAGGAGTGAAATTTTTGGTCGTAGCCATTGACTATTTCACCAAATGGGTCGAAGCCAAGCCTTTGGCATCTGTGACAGGTAGACACATGGAGAAATTTGTATGGGAACACATTATTTGCCACTTCGGAGTCCCCCACATCATCATCTCTGATAACAGGAAGCAATTTGCCTAAGGGGTATTCCCTACTTTTTGCAATGGTTTAAAAATCAAGCAATCATTCACATCCGTGTATCACCCTAAAGGTAATGGTCAAGTATAAGTCACCAACAGAGACATTATCAATGGGATTGAAAGAAGGCTGGGACGAAGTCACCATGGTTGGGTAGATGACCTACCCCAAGTCCTCTAGGCCCATAGGACACACTCCAAGTCGAGCCACGGGGAAACACCTTTTAGTCTCACTTACGACACAGAAGCTGTCATTCCCTCAGAGATAAGTGTAGAAACATAGCGCATTATGAACTTCGATACCTCAGGAAACGAGGAGATGCTTCGAGAGAATCTAGATTTACTCGAAGAACAAAGAGAAATAGCTTCTATCAGAGAAGCTATGTACAAGCAAAAGTTGGAAAAATATTACAACAACAGGGTTCGACCTTCAAGCTTCAAGCCAGGCGAATACGTCCTTCGACTTAATAGCGCAAGCAAAGCCGAATACAAAGGAAAGTTGGGACCCACATGGGAAGGACCTTACGTTGTAGCAGAAGCCTACGGTAACGGAGCCTATAAGCTGGCGACAATCTTCAGAGACGAAGTCGACAGGACATGGAATGGTACCAACCTTCGTAAGTTTTACATATAAAACTTACAGCTTTTTAGAGAACTTGTTTGTTTCAAATTTATGTATTGCACTCTTCTCATTCTGGGAAAGAAGCATTAATGGTAGGCGTCTTAGTATTCATTTCATTAAATGATGTAATCCTCCCTACCCAATTAATGATATAACGCATTTCCCTCGAATCTCTTGTTTCGTTTTATACAACAAAGATTTATTCGGCCAAGTACTACAAGTTTCAATGTTCGAAGGATGACTTAAGATATTCATTTCTTGCACACAACATCCATTATAATTCCCATTAACTTTCCTAAAAAGTCTTAGGGTATTCGAAGCCCTCTGACTAGAAGGATAAAGATGGAGTGGGTCGCAACCCTCCGTCAGTAGTTAAATTATACGATTGCTAAAAATCTTAGTTCAAAGTACACACAATAAGGATATTCATCTACGGTAACCTTAGGTTGTATATTAACGTTGTTAAATAACGTTGAGAGAAGAGAAACATAATATTAAAGGGACAAAAAATCCTAAGGCATGTAGATAACAAAAAGGAAATCATCCTAAAGATCAAAGTGGCAAAAAGAAAACATGTTCGGAGGGTACAAACCACCCTCGGGATAAAATCATTGCCAACAAGGCATCCTTTATGCATTCTTGGATGAGTTGGGATCTTTTTGATGAGAGGGAGGCTTCACAAGAGAGGTCCTCCTACTTGGAGAGGAAGGCTGAATCCTACAGGGCTTCTTCGACAATAGTTTTTCAACGGAGGCCATTGGATCTTTGGTTGCCTCAGAAAGAAAAGGAAACTCCGCTGATGCAAACGCATTGCTGACATCATCGTATTCCCTTTCATGCGAAGGGCGATAGTAAGGAACCTTCGACAAGATCACAGGCTCTCCAGTTTCAACAATTTCTTCCAAGGTAGTACATTTACCGTTGTATATGGCAGCGTTCACCAAGTTGGCCACTACTTGTCCGACCTCATCACTAATACAACTCCATAGCAATGTAAGGAACAACTTTGGCCACAACCTCTGCCCTATCCTTCTGGAGACCTTCACATTGAAGGCTTAAAGCGGCTGCCTCCTGTTGCAATTTAGCTTTTTGCTCCGTGAGCCTATACTTTTCAGATTTAAGACCTGAACACTTAGACTCAAGAGCGGATACTCTCTCCTTTAGCCCAATCGATTTGGCCTCCTCCATTTTGAGCCTACCACACTCAGCCTGGGCTTCCTTTAGTTAACTGGCCAGCTTCATGGCATTGGCTCGTAGATCTTGCACAGTTGGGTTCTTCTCAATATCTTTTGTAGCTTTGTCACACTTTGCCTTCAACTCGGTGATCAGCAGCTCCCTATTTTCCTCTCGAGCCAGAACCACACTCAACTCCTCTTTAGCATTCTTGACAGTCCGAACCAGCTCTCTTGTTTGGGTGTTGAGATGGTTATCCAGAACAGCTTGTCTTGTGTAACTTTTGTCATGAAGGTCACACAACTTCTCTATTGACATATTATCCAGGACTCCCTTCCAGCGGGCAGGGGTATCACCTCAACCAGTCGATGGCAAGCTAGGGAGTTGGGGAGTTCCTTTGTGTTAGATAACCCTGCACATATTTGAATTATGAGCTGTTTAAAACTTTAAATTAATTTTTTGACAACACTTAAGCTATAATGAGTCGTTACCATGAATATCCTCATCATCTGAATCCTCGGAGGGTGCTGTAGCAGCAGTTTTATCCTGGGATTCCTTCTGTTTTGTAACTCTGGATAGGGGAGTTGGTATGTCAAGCTTCCTTTTGATAGGAGGCTTCGAAGCCTTCATTACAGTTCCTTTCCTTTCACGAACCCTATCAGCTATACTAGAGGTTCCAACATAAGTCATGGGGCTACCATCAGAGGAAAGGATTTCCACATCAGGAATGTCTTCTATTGCCAAGGGAGCCTCCTCGACATTGATAGGAGCCATCACTTCAACTGATGTCGTTGGCTCCAATACCATGGCATCCACGTCATTATTGTTGACTGAGACTGAAGGAGAACCTACCCCGTAGCTGAAGTCTCTAGGATATCTGGGAATGAAGCTAGCTTCTTTTGCGCCACCAGATACAACGAAGTTTCGGAAGGCCATTACTGCAAAATAAACAGATACCAAAATATCATCAGATATGTTATTCATCTATATTAATTTATTTATACATACTTTGGCCATCACAATGGATTTCTGGCAACAAGGGAGATCCTTCCCAACGGTCCACAAGACCAGCCATAAAGAGGATGGTCTCTGGAAAGGTTTGCACATCCACTGGGTATCGAGCAAGACGTTGGTAGAGTGGATCGCTTTGAATATTGTGGGGAATCTGACCATTGAATTTCTTGCGGTCAAAACGGAATGCTTCATTCAAAAGTGCTGGATATTGTGGAGGTATGATTGTATCTTGCACATAAAAGAATTTTCCTTTCCAATTGGTTATGTTTGTAAATGGTTTGGTGATCAACACGGGCACATCTGTTTCACCCCTCTTCGATAGTGTTAGCCAATCTCCTCCGGGACACAGGTTAAGGAAGCCTCGAAGCACATTTAGTGTGGGCTCGTAACCATACGCCTTACACATCACTATGTAAGTGGTAAGTTTGGCTAGACCGAAGGGATTAAACCTTGAAATATGCACCTCATAGTATTGTAGCAGCTCTAAAAATAGTGGATGCAGGGGTATTCTTAGATTTGATCGGGTAAAGGCATGCGTATACAAACCCACATACCCTTTTGGGGCATCATCGATGCTTTGATTTTTGTTTGGAAGCATAACTTTTTGTTGTTTGGGTATCGGGTAATCATCTAGAAAAAGGGCTAGGGCTTCTCTGGAAAGAGTACATTTTTGTTGTCGTATGATACGTTTGGCATCCATACACATGACTACTTTGTGATACCTAAAGTTCTAACTACAAGATAAGAGAAGAGGTTACCTTTTGATTGTTGCAGATAAATACGTCACAGCTTTGTGAAAGTTGCAGTGAAAAAGGGTGTGTGTAACTTAGGGTTTGAGAGTGCATGCGTATTTATACTATACGTAGTTGTATCTAGTAGAGGCTTTAAATTTTGAAAAATTGTTTGAGATTACCGATAATCATGCCGTTACAATCTTTTGTTCAACGGATAGATCACAGGCATGCGCATTTAATGCGCTTTTGAATTTCCAAAAAAAATTTTCTATCCAATTTTCGGGGATATGGAGAATTTATTGAATTCCGATAGAGTCGTAAGCAATGTATTCTGGCACGCATACATCACTTTCGACTGGGGGGCTTGATGATGTACCCTCCGATCAGGTCGAAGGACCCTCCCCTTCGAGTATGATCGCAACCTACATAATCGAAGGCTCTGGCTAGCCTCCTAAAACTTTCTTTGGTGTAAAACTAGTCACCTATGATCTAGTTACCAAATGGGAATTCGCCAATCGAAGGATTAAGCCCTTCGGGGTATCCTTCGATAAGTCATTAGGACGGAACATGTGCCAAGACAAAATATCGCTAAGACCAAGTCTTACCCACGTCCTCTCTTTCTCTTTAGCTCCCCCGCTAAACTAGGAGGAGTGGGACATTAAGCCCTAGTGGTCACCACACGTCATGGGACGCCCCCATGATCTCCGAAATTTGTGCAAACACTCTCCAAGGTTATTTCTTCCCTATAAATAGCCTTGGACGAGTTGGGAATCTGGTATGCAATCTATCCTACTTTACTTTACTACACTTTTCACCTAAATTCTCATACCAAGTACTTATTCACACGCCGGAGGTGGTTCGCAGGGTCCAACCCCTGCGCAATCACTTAACGTAGTGTTTTAGTATTTCTTATTTCAGGTTATATCCGAGCTTGGTGTAATCACAACACCCCTTATACCCTTTGATCACCATCGAAGGCCTGGTCGTGCAATTTATTGTACAATCAGTTATAATAATGGAGATCAATATCACTCATGTAGAACAAATTACCATGGTCTAAATTAGCTTGAATCGCATACGTATATTACTATTCAGGCTAGTAGTTAGTAGTTACGTTCATCTTTCTCGGTTTCAGGTCCGCATTTTAGTGTCTTATAAGCTTATCATGAATTCATGATGTATATATCTCTTCTTTAACATTATTACAGGTTATACATATTAGTACAATCTTATTTGCCAAAAAGTTAAATATTATATATCCAGTTATTCAAAATTTGAGTCACTTATTTTGCATACTCTAATTTTGGTGCATACCAAGGGACAAATCCCCACCATACATCTAGTTAGATCTAATGGTGGGGATTAACTTAAGATTAAATATAAAAACCTAAGTTCATGTTCTTTTTCTCCCTTTTTCTTTGTCTTTTTGTCTTTTTTATTATTATTATTATTATTATTATTATTATTATTTTTTTTTTATTTTTTTTTTTTTGCTTTTTTTTTTCCAATTCACGTTCTTCCTTCTTTTTTTTTTTTCTTTTTTTTTTTCTTTTTGCTTTTCTTCACAATTCACGTTCCTTTTTTTTTCTTCTTCCAATTCACGTTTTTTTGATTTTATTTTAGGGTCAACTGCAAAAAATGTCCCTAAACTTTCGCGATTTTGCGAAAAGTGTCCTCATACAAGATTTTTAGCAAAAAATGTTCCTGAACAAGTTCCTTAGGCAAAAAGTGTCCTTAAGGATGACGTTTGTTTGCAAAAACGGTTTTTTGGCCTAACGAGCGTTAGGGAACCCGTTAGTCAGTCCTCATGTGTGTTGCACGTGAGGGTATTTCCATCAATTTACTGTTCCCGCCATCAAATCCACCTGACGACCCATTTATGCTCTTTCAACTTGTGTTGAGGGACATTTTTTTGCAACAAACGTTTATACTTTTCATTCTTATATACATGAGTGAGCATTAAGTGTTACACATCCTTGATTCTACACTTACTGCTCATCATCTTCTTCACATATTGCACCCAAAATTCTTGTTCAACTGAAAAAATGGTTCTTTGCGCTTGCGGTCTTCAATGCGTGGTTAGAACTTCATGGACGAATAGGAATCTTGGGAGGCGGTTCTACTCGTGCCCCACATATGTAAGTTTGACTGCTGATCAAACAATAATTATGTTACATTTTACAAGTAGCCTATGTTTTCTTCTTTATAATTACATTTCTTTCATTTTGGAGAACTCTAGCTGTCCGTTCATCGGATGGGTGGACCCTCCGATGTGCGACCGCTCTCTCGACATCATCCCTGGTTTACTTAGGACCAGNGATCAAACAATAATTATGTTACATTTTACAAGTAGCCTATGTTTTCTTCTTTATAATTACATTTCTTTCATTTTGGAGAACTCTAGCTGTCCGTTCATCGGATGGGTGGACCCTCCGATGTGCGACCGCTCTCTCGACATCATCCCTGGTTTACTTAGGACCAGGGATGCTTTGGAAGATGCTCTGGCTTTAGAGCAGGAGAGGGCCGACTGGGAGGAGCACCGGGCAAATGAGGAGGAGACCCGGGCAAACCAGGCGGAGCTGCATGCAAAAATGGAGAAGGAGCGGGCTAAGAAGCTGAGGAAATACCTTATCATTAGTTGGGTTTTTTTCGCTTCTTATGTTTACTTGCAAAGTTAAGAGTTTGGTGTGGGTCAATGTGGGTTGGTTTTTGTGTTTTGTGGTAGTTAATGGTGGTTATGTTAGGTGTTTATGAACAATGTACTTTGTTGATGGTTGGTTATGCAGTTAATGTACATTATGGTATCACATCAATGGTTCAAGTATCTTTAATTATCTTATTTGATTTGTGATATTTGTTTGTTAAGTAGGATTATGATTTCACCAATATAACGATTGATGGAGTAGGAATGTATCTGTTATGTGTTGATAATGAACCAGTGGAATGAAGCAGCAACATTTTACTTGTTTCATTCTTAT
>LBNU01017098.1:18180-40100 GCA_014162995.1 Artemisia annua | reverse complement strand
CTTTGGACAATCTCTTGCTATGTGTCCCCTTAATCTGCAATTGAAACAGACATAATTCTTATGTCTTTCCACTGTTGCCTTCTTTTGTGTTAGGTTGTTGTTGTGTACTTGAATCTCCTCCATCTTCTTCCTTAGCATATCCTTGCATGCTTTGGATATCTGTTTGATCTGGTTGCCAAACACAGTTTCATTGTTCCTTTTTATTTGTCTTTGGACAAATTCAGTATGTGATCTGTTGAGTGTGTTTCTCCCAGGAAATTTGCTCTGATGCCAATTGTTATAATTGTCAACAGACCTTTGTTTTGGATAAGGCTGNCTATTACAACTTTTTAAGGGTCTAGTGTTTATTTGGGAGGAAGTTGTAAAAAATAAATAAATAAATAATAATTAGCCTTTAAAAAATTTAAACATTAGTAATGTTTAATCTTTAAAATATTTTTAACTTAAATTTAATTTTTTTTTTTTTTTTTTGGTTACTTTTTTAAATAAAAACATTTTTCAAAATAATTGTGTTAAAAATAGGTTTTGTTTCTAAAATTAATGTTAGTTTTTAAAATTACACAGTTTTTATCATTTTTGTTCTTGCAAATTCATCTTAATTCTGATCCTTGTTTCAATCCTAATTTATTAAATTGAAATTGATATAATATTGTTCTCAGCTCAGATGTTGATAAAGACTTGTTAACGTCAGTTGATAAAAGTTACATGACACACTTAATCACAATATCTCAACTATAATTATATGTCGCTATAAAATCTCGTCATTATGCACGGGTACACGCTTAGTTATTAGAAATGCGTCGTGTTTTTTTAGTCGATACTTATGTTTGGATTAGCTTAACAGTGGTTCTCTCTTTGCAAGATTGTGTCTACTTAGTTTGATCGGTGTTGCTTGTTGAGGCCTTTAGCGCAGCTCATTACGCCACAGGATATTCAGAAAGAGGGTTTTGACATGTCTACTAAGGTTGACAATGTTGTTGGTAATGGAGCTTTAGATGCGGCCAAATGAATGGCTTCTGAATCATTATTCTCTTTATACGATCACGGTTTGTAATCTTGTCCCTAATACTTTGGATCGGTTAATGTGGAGAGATCTAAATGATGTTGATCACGGGTTCTTGGTTGCTATGGTTTGGGAGTGTATTCGGCCTAGGGGAGTCAAGATTAATTGGCATAACTTGGTGTGGTTATTAATTGGAAGCTGAAGACCCAAGATACCTTGAGGCAATGGGATGTTAGTAGCAATACTAACTTAAACTTGCTTCAGTATCCTCTTTGTGAGCTTCAACCTGACTCACATAACCATTTTTTTTTCTCAGGAAGTTGAAGTTTTATACAGGTGTTGGTAAATGCCATATTTCTTGAGCTAGATTGTGGATCTCCTTAATCCGACGTCAAGGAAAAGGTCGGCTACATGTGTTATTGCAAAGCTTGTTTTCACGGCTTCATGTTACTTCATTTGGCAAGAAAGGAATAATAGGCTTTTCAATAATCATAAGAGGTCTAAGGACCAGGTTATTGATGTGATCAAATCTATTATCCGTCTCAAGCTTCAATCGTGCAAATTTAAGAAAATGAATAGTGTGGAGTTATTCTTACATCGATGGAAGTTGCCTAACTCACTTATTCGATCTAATCCATGATGATTCATGCCCATTATGCTTTTTTGAAGATTTGGTCGTTGGGTGATTATATGGCGTTTGGTGGTGAACCTACTTTTGGTTATGTTCTTAGAGTGGAGTGTCAGTTGAGACTTGTACTCTTTTTTCCTTATCCAAGGTTTTTCTAGGGAAGGTCTTTTAAAGAGGCAGTCTCAGCTGGCAAATTATTCTCCTCGTCTTCAAATGTTGGCTGGTCTTGATGATACTTGTTCTTTGAAGTGGTTCTTTCCTATTGGTGTACTAGTTAGTGTAGTTAGCTANACGTTTCAGGCTCTAAAAATAGAAGTTTGGCTAGGATTAGGTTTTAGGAAAAATACCAGGTGTTACACCAAGCCACACAAGAAGTGTTTAGGTAGAGACTTCAAGTGCCTTCTCAAGTAGTCACAAGTTGGTGTCAAGAGCTTGAAGAAGTTGGAAGCTAGAGATCCTAGTTCAATCAAAGCCCTAATCTTTGTTCTTAATTTCCTTTCTTTAGAAAGCCAAAAGTTGTAAGAAACCCGAACACAATGCTTTGAAATTGTATGCTATCTGATTCTTTTATTATTACTAAGTACCATCCTTGCCAATCCAAGACCCCTTATCATGAACCATTTAATCACTATTAGTAGTGAGCGCGAATATTGTGAATAGGCCTATTGGGATTGACGAATCCCATTTGTATTGACCAAGTACGTTCAAACAAATGCACTAATATTTGAGATTTAGGTATGACGGCAAAGTACCTACCGGGGTAACTCCACCGATTGATATTGGTACCCGTTAACGTGTTGGTTGCATGAGCTTAGTGAATAATAATAATTGTTTTGTTTTCCAACCATGAGTATGAGTCTAATTATCTCACACTACCAATATCTTGTGTTCATCCATTTAATAAACTCTATGAATTTCACTCAACCTTTGTGTTGACAGTTTAAGCATGTATTTCAGGTCCATGATGTTAGAGGCTGGCACGAAGAAGCACGAATATTCAAAAGGGCTATAAATTTTATTATCATTCGAAAACTCATTTAAAGTAAATTGTAAACATGGAACCATCTGGGACCTCATTTTGTAATCTCTGATATTTATATAATTCGAGTGATAAGTCTTTTAAAACGACTCAATTAGAGTTCGTTTTCTATTGTTATAACTGTTGTGCCATGAAGTAACACCCAGTTTGAATTCCGCTGCGTATCACGAAATTGGGGGTGTTACATGGTTATGTTCTTAGAGTGGAGTGTCAATTGAGACTTGTACTCTTTTTTCCTTATCCAAGGTTTTTCTTGAGAAGATCTTTTAAAGAGGCAGTCTTAGCTGGCAAATTATTCTCCTCGTCTTCAAATGTTGGCTGGTTTTGATGATACTTGTTTTTTGAAGTGGTTCTTTCCTATTGGTCTACTAGTTAGTGTAGTTAGCTAGTTGGTTTTCTCGTTTGTTGCATGTCACAAACGTGTGTAATAGTTGTTCAAGCGTTGCTTGAGGTTAATGTGGTACTTCAGCCATATTCTATTGTGCTTATATGTTTCTTGTGATTAATATGTTTTACCCAAAAACATGTTCTTTATTTTGGACTATGCTCGAAAATGCTTAACACGTTTTGCACCTAAAGATTGCTTACACCCGTATTGTTCAATTTATGTTTAATTTCCTAGTCAAAAAGAGCATATTAATTCATCTCTATTGATGTGTTCTTCTCAGCTATTTATATCCAAACAAAAAGTACATAGAATATGCTTCACGGGAAACGATTCAATGTCCGTTCAATAAAAGAAAGAGAAACAATTGAATATGTCTACAAGACAGCTATGTTTTTGGCTGACTTGTGTAGTGTCAAAATTCATATCACGAGTGTTAATGTGTTAGATTTTGGGTTTTCAGTTTACTTATATAAATGTTAGGACTAATTCATATGCTAAGAAGACGAGCGTAATTTTGTTGATTTACTTGAACAAGAAATGAAAGTGCCAATGACAACCCATTTGAAAAGTGAAAATTTTCTGCCTGAAGAAAACATGGGTAATTTATAAAAATGTTACGTAATTTAACCAGCTGCCCCACCAGCCATGTGATGTCTTGATCCAACAAAGGACGCGAGTTCGAATCCGTTCTGCAGCATGGTTGGGTATTAGGCGGAGGTATTTCACAAGCATCAAACCTTTGTTTATGGTACATAGGGTTAAGGTGTCCCTGCCAATCTACACTTTTGATCCAACCCAAACTCAAAACCCCTTTTCAACTCAAAACTTGTTTCGACCATTTTTCCCGACACACCTATCTTGTCACTTCTGCATCAGACGTGAGGCCTTAAGAAGGTTAAGGCCATCCATGTCTATGACAGCATACAATAGCTTAAGACTGAGGTCTTAAGAAGGTTAAGGCCATCCATGTCTATGACAGCATACAATAGCAGCCGATTACAAACAGCTATGCAGATAGATACTTGAAACCTAGCAGTATTATTGTTATTTGACGGATATGTGTCTGAGAACAATGCCATTAGTAATACGAGTCATGATAACTGGCAAATGATTTGTAACAAACCAGCCCATAATTATGTATAGTTTACTTGACATTCAATTCAACAAGAAAAAGCTTCACACCAAACTGCTAGGCTTAAGAGTTGCAAGGGAAATGCCAGATTAGCCAGGGGGCCAGTTCATTTGTCGTCCTCCCATGAGGTGAACATGAATGTGGTAAACAGATTGGCCTGCCAAAAACATTGTAAATAGAATATTCGCCAACAGTTAATAAATATGAATATAAATGCGGTAAACTATACGTACATCCTTGTGGTCCATCGTTGATGACAATTCTGTACCCTTCTTCAAGACCTTCTTGCTTTGCTACAACCTTTGCAATGTAGAGAAGATGGCCAAGAATTTCAGTATGTCTCTCCTCAGCCTACAAGCGCACATGAACATATATGAATTTTCAAAATCTCAGATGATTATTTTTGCAAAGAAACAATAGAATAATGATGACCAAAAGGATCAAGAAAACGAGCAAATAATATATTCAATATTTCTTACACTATCCAAACCAAGAAAACTGCATTTGAATCCACATGTATTAATTGTATTTTTTTCTATTAATTAGCAGTCTAAAATAACTGTAATCAATGACAGAAGCTGGAAATCTGTGGAAAAAAACAGCATCCAGACGCTGTAACGGTGGAAAGAAGAGCGTCCACTATGACTGCTTTATAGGAAATTAAGAGGTCTAAGTTTTTGTGAGCCATGGTGAGCATCTATTTCATACTTAGAGCACCAACTATAGGATGTCTTATATAAATCAAAGGTCTATAAGGTGTCGTGGCTTGACATAGCACACTTATATACCTTTTTAGAAGTTTATCGTAGTGATGCCCTTGACATGGCATGAATACCAGGTCTAGGATTATGAAGTGATTCAAAACATTGTTTGCTACTTTTTCTTAAAAAAATGCCTATAAATGCTATGATGGGCTCTACATATAATCATACACACTAGCCATGGACTCCAATAGAAAACGATATTCTGAATACCATGAGTGTCTCTGAACAAAACCATCATGCTTCTATCGACTGCATATGAATATATGACTGTTTAATCTATGAATTTAACTAATTACCTTGGAGAGACCAGTCAAGCCATCCCTAACTTTGGGGATAAGCAAAATGTGTGTAGGCGCTTGAGGAGCAATGTCACGGAATGCAAGGACCTGCAAAGAAATGGAAACATTGTGGGTGGGGTTTAAAAGATTAAAAAAAGAAAATGCAAGGTACACTTAGTCATACAACCTTGGACATCAGCGACTTCATGAGTTACAACATACAATATACATAATAGTGTTTGATTTTACATACTACATCACAGCATCCATGCTAAATTGGTATGACTTCTTGAATTACAAGAATAACGTATTGTTTGTTTATAAAGTACAACACCAAGGTTATATCACATACCAATCACTAAATGAAGGTATCCACTATATAAGACATTATTTCAGGAAAAAGGTCCTTAAAGTTAGCAAACTTCAAAATGTGAGACTGAAAAACAACACCAGCTTAGTCATCAGTACCCCAAAAGTTCATAAGGCACAAATGCCTGTCTTTAAGAATCACGAGCATGGTGCACATGCCTCATGTCATTTTTTAGATATTTCTGTTCAGGGAAGAAACAGTTAAGTTCAATATGAACAAGTGTTCATCTTTACTGGAAATGGTTACCCAACTAATCATTTAGAAAGTTCCAATCAGACGAAATAAAAGAATGTTAAACACTTGATATTCATATGGGCGTAGCCATTTTGCTAGTTAATAAAAGCCTTTACAGCGTCTATCAAAATATTGATTTTAAGCAAATGTAAACTTATCCTACAACACACATCCTTAGTTTATAACTAAAAGACGTCAAAAATTTAGAAACAGTAATGCATTACCTTATCATCCTCATATACAATGTTTGCTGGGATTTCCTTGTTAATAATCTTGTCAAAACTGTAAAATATAGAAAAATGAGACATATATAAACATATTTGTCAGAGGCTTTTATGCAGTAAAAGTATAAAGTACTATAAACATTGAAGTTGTTTAAAGTTTTTAACTGCTGAACAAGCAAATATGATACACAAAGATTCAAATAAGTATAAACAAGGAGGTGGTGTGAGGTATAAGGCTAGGATAATAAAACGATATAACAGCAATTTTTATTCACTCGATACCAACTTCCAACAACCTAAAAAGTATGAAACCAACATAGCAAGCTTTGATGCATAAATCAAGTAGGAGCCGAGGATATATAAAATACGAGCTACATACATTCTCATCAGCCTCGTGGATGTCAACTTATAAAGTTGTTTGCAAGCAGTGGCGGAGCTAGAACAAAATTTTTGGGAGGGCCGAAACATTTTTTTTTTTTCCGGAAGAACATTAGATGGGAGGGCCAAAACAATTTTTTTCCGGAAGAACACATGAAATCGCGAAAAAAATACACTAACGGGCTTAGGCCTAAGGGGGCCGGGACCCTTCCCGGTCCCCTAATAGCTCCGCCCTTGTTTGCAAGCCTTATTTTATCAGAATTTTGCAGGCTATTATTATAGCCAATCAAACACTTATCAGATAGCCAAACTTAAGTAATTATTTAAGAAGGCTGGCTGAATAATATTATAGAGATTATACAAACACAAAAATCAGAGATACTGCCAATCATCGCATCCTCCATTTGAAATAGACATGCCATGAAATCTAGCGGTAGAATTAACAATACGGCGAGAAGAGGCAGAAGTAATGATAAATTAACAATGTGAAGATCCTAGTACAACTAATGTTCAAAAACGTAACTGGACCCTGCAGACTAACCGACTAAGAAGGATGTGGAAGGGTTGTGTTTGATTATGCTTTCGGTATGTTCAAGGTAAAATCTATTTATTATACCAATATTATAGAGAAGTCCATAAATGGAAGTTTTGTTTTGTCCACAATGCACAGCACTGTGCGTCAAATAGAGCCTCGTAGCTACAAGTTCAACATTCATCTTGGTTTTGTTAAAATAATGCTGGATTAGTTGTTATTTATCCATTTACTGTAACAAGAATAAGGTGCAACCGCATCTAGACAAATAATAGAAATAGTAGTCCGTAACAACAACCAAGTTTCTGCTCACAAATCGCATGGCGACTACCTTGTTGTGTCATATTCTTTAAGAGTTTGTCCTTGTAGAGACTCCTGTTTTTACTTCTAACTACGTGAATTTATTTGGTAACGGCTTGCCCAACTTGATATTGGAATATAGCCATAGTGGATCAATCATGCCAATACTAGCTACCTGAGTAAATTTCACAGTGCTAAACTGCTAATGTTTCTAAACATAATTGAACATGTCATACATATAATTTCACTATGTGTGTATAAAAAAGCCAATCGAATTACTCCCCGCCTAAGCCGATTACAACCTACAAGATAGTCGACCACCTGACTAATGCCTAGCGCTCTTACACCCATGATTTTTATCGTACATTTATTTTATAAAGAGACACACAATCTCCTAGACCACATAACAACTAGGCCAAATTCGTAGAATAAACCCCAAGAACCTAATCAACAATGGAAAAACATGTAATATACAATCAACCACCAAATAAAAACATGTAAAATTTATATATGTTAGCATATATAAAAAGATAGTAAATGAAAAACTTAGCGAATTAAATCCAGAAATTGTTTAAAAAGGTTAATAATTTGAAATCATTAGATAGAGAGGGGATGAGAATACATGGTGGGTGAATCGGAGGAGCAGTGACAAGAGTGGCTTCTTTCTCGAAAGTCGCGGCACAGGAAATATGTGAGCCTAGTATCTAGAGCAGCCGTTTATCACCACTGCTGCTCATAAGTATTAATCTATTTTTCACTTTCGTTTTTTTATCTTTACATGCTCTACCCTAAATTTGTATCAAGGGTGTTTGGTTAAATCAAGCTTCAACACTGGTGATCACTTGAAAAAGAAAAAAAAAAAAACAAAAAAAAACAACGTTAACCCAATCCCGTCCTTCACGAGGTATGTAAGAGGTGAGATGTAGACAGCCTTACCCCTACCTGAAAGTAGAGAGGCTGCTTCCAAAGGATCTTCGGCTTTTTTACAGGGAGTGAGGATCGAACCCTCAACCTCTGTGTCCAAAGGAGAGGGGTTTTATCTTTGTGTGATGGGCTTATGAGTGCATTGAAATTTGGAATATTGAAAAGCCAATAAGCTAAATTTCAAACGCTTATAAGCTTATCAACTGAACCTAACTAATAAGCTCATAAGCTCATCATACAAGCTCACACAAACACCCACTATAATGATACTAGATAGAATATAACAACAACAACAACATACCCAATCCCGCCAGGGCGGGGTATGGGGGAGGTAGAGTGTAGACATATCCTACCCCTACCCCAAGATAAACCCGAAAGTAGGGAGACTGCTTCCAGGACTAGATAAAATATAACTTTTAAGTTATAACCAAATACTACTAAAGGGAAAGTCAGCTTCACATTTGAAAGCAACACTAATGACTAATCTAGTCAACCAAACCAGCAATACAAAAACATTAACTATATAATTAAGCACCAAATCAAAGCATAAAAAATATGACATCACATAACAATAGAAAACGAATGAATATATATTAGAGATAATGAATAGCAATAAGGTTAATTAAAGAAAAATAGTGAAGATGATGAGAGTACATGGTGGGTGAATCGGACGGAACTGCAGCAAGTGCGGCGTCTTTCTCGGAAGACATGACGGAAATATGTGAGTTTAGTATTTGCAGCCGCTTATTACTACCACTGCTGCTCATCAGTATTAACCAATTCTTTTTTATTTTTTATTTTTTATTTTTTCTTTATTTGCTTTACCCTAGAATCTAGTTTTAGGGGTGTTTGGCTTAAGGGCTGTTTGTTTAAGGGTGCGTTTGTTTTGTTGATAGGTTTAGGATAAGATTAGGATTTGGTTTAGGTTAAAAAGAAAATATATAGGAGTAATTGAATGACTTTATTAAATGTTGTTTGTTTTATGTTGGATTATGATTAGTATTTAAAGTTTATATATTTTTTTAAGATCTAAATGAAAATAAAAAATAAAAGATAAATAATATGTTACAAAGTTCTCGAAATTGAAAAAAAAAAAGTGTGGGTCCTTTGTCAGTGGTTTACATCAAAATCTGGCCTTGGTGGGTGGATTTGTTGATCCCCTTTTATTTGGGGATGAGCCCCAATATCAAATCCCATGCATCCATACCAAACATTGTACTTTGAGTCAAATGCCAATACTAAAGGTAAAATGCTCAAAACAAACGGGCCCTTAGTGATTGTTAAGTTGTGATAGAAGATTTACCCGATTCACTGTAATTTTATATTAAACCTGCAATTTCAGTTTGTGGGGTTAAAGCAAGCGCGCATTAATTGGGATTAGGCCTTCACTAGGAATGTTTATTGCCTCACAAAATAGGACCACATAGTCTAATTTGATTGCGTTAGACTATCAATGTGTCAACTGCGCACTTAAGGTTTTGTTTGCCCTCTTTTTCAGTCTTAAGTGCATGACTAATGGGATATCTGAATAGAACAGGCTGCTGATTGTGCTTGATCTAATATGGCGGTCCAAAAATAACTGCGGATACCAGTCTATAACACTGTATTGTGACCTTTTAGCTTATTATCAACATTTTACAGCAAACTTGTAGTATAACATGCTGGAACAAATTTTGCTGTTGCTTTGCTCCTCCTAATGCAAATGATATTTTTTTAACGTATGCAAATGTTTTGTTTTCCACATAATATCCATTCATATTTCAACTTCACCCCTCATGATCTCACTTCATGTCATCCACGCAATATCCATGCACATCTGATTGGATCTGGTTATCGGTCATTTGAGAAGAAGCCAAAAAAAGAATATTAATCCAAATGGTTCTATTAGTAATAGTAAGGCCAGCAAGTATTTGGAAGAAGAGGAGCCCAAGTGATACAGGCATCGACTTTAGATTACACAATATACTTATGAAGAACAAACCAAATGGGCATCTGTTGGCACCTAGGTGCCAACTCTGTGCGCAACGGTATACCAAAGATCTGATGTATATTTGTTGCGAGAAATGCAAAAGTAAGTCTTTTAATTTCAAACATTATGTTACTTTCAAACTGAGTGGTATAAGTTACTAATTGGTCGAGGTTTTGTACACTTGCAGATTCGTTTCATGCGGATTCCATCGAGGTGCAATAGTCAAAACTTATGGAATTGTTTGGGTTTTAATGCAGTCGATGTCGTAGGATACGGATACCTATTTACAGAACCCGAAGAGCGAAATAAATTGGAATCAAGGAGGGCGGCCTTGGAAAAGTCTGTTAGGGGAAGGTATATGGATACAGAGATTCTGATCTTGACTCTAATGATGACCTTGATTTGGAACCGGATTCTGCTCCAGCCTTTGACTCGGTGGAGGCCGGAGATGTTCAAGAAGAAAATCCTTATGTGATGGTGTAGCTGAGGCGTGTTAGATAGGTTAGGTTTTTTTTTTTATAGCGTATCGTATTTGATATGTTGGTTCATTTGCTCTATAATTTAATTTAGATGAACTTATCTCTGAGGAGCAGCCGAATCTGTAAACGTGTTTGTTGCAACTTTCTTTACCGATTGTAGCTTTTCTTAAAGAGAAAATTTCTTAAATGAACATTTTAAGATACCAAAATAAAAAAAAAAGGACGGACCACATTTAGCTCATTTGTATTATCAAAATGAACTTTGGTTCAAGTAACCGTTAGATGTAAGGTGTCAGTTAATTCAAAGCTCATTTAGCAAGGTGCTTTTATAGATTTGATGAGGCGCGCTTCAGTTTTTCATATAAAATGTTCAGGAGCACTCTAAACGACCAAGTGCTCCCCGTCTTCTTTTGTGCGTCTCGTATAAAGACAAACAATTACAAAACCAAATGTTCAGAAGTACTCTAAACNTTGCCTTAACAATGTCCCACTAAAAAAAAAAAAAAAAAAAAAAAAAAAAAAAAAAACAAAAAAAAACAAAACCTGACTAGTATTTTTTTTAATGCAGTTTCAAATAAAATGGGAGACTAGTTTATATTTAATCTCCCCAACATTAATAATTTCTAAAAATTCATCCACAAACTCTACTATACAAAACACCATATTACAACTTATTTCATTGTTGAGTTAGTTTATATATTACGGTTCATTCATTAAGGATTTTCTCGTCTTTATGTTAGTTTTCCTCAGGGATTCTTTGTCCCATTCCCATCCTTGATCATTGATTTATTTCCCATCTCTAACTGAGTGTTCGTTTAAGCTTACTTTTAAGCTTACCTAATTTCGGTTTATTTTTCATATAACATTGTTTTTACTCATCCAAAAGTATTAAACGAATACTCGTGCGTAGTGATTATTCAATTTATCAGTGGGTAAGTTTTTATTTTTTTTTGTTTTTGTATTTTTTTTTTATTATTTGAGAAAATTACCAAAGGGGTATAACCATTGATCCACTATATAGTCATTTTCAATACATTTTTTCCCAAAATGGTCATGTTTGACTGTTGACACCTGTCATTTCTTTGTACTTTTTTTGATACAAAAAGTACAAGTTTTTTACTGCTCAAGTACACAACTCCACTTAATTTTTGACACGTGTTATTCTTTTGTATTTTATGTACCAAAAAAAGTATAAATGAATGACACGTGTCAAAACTAGGTGAAGTTGAGCAGTTGAATATGACCATTTTGAAAAAAAAGATTTTGCAAATGACTATATAATGGATCAATGGTATATAATGGATCAATGGTGGATTTTTGTAACATTTTGGTAATTTTCTCTTTCTTTATTTTTTTAACCAAAAGTAAACGGTGAAAATTTGCAAAAATTTTGTTAAAAAAGGTAAGAAAGGACAAAATAAACCGTAAGCTGGATACATCCTAGGATCATTCAAAACGAAACTAAATAAATTCCCAATCAATATTCCGTCTGTTTCCAGCAATCTGATTTTCACGGACACTCCTCCACTGCGTCTAAAACTAACCGCCTAACCACAACAACAGGCAAGTTTTCACGTTACTCATTTTTACCATAATTTATGTATCTAAATTTTTAATTAAGTCCTGTTAGATTCTATACAAATTATAAAACCCTTTGATAAATTAGGCACTACTTTGGTTTTGATTGTATTACTTTGTTTTCTTATGTTGTTTGGTTATCAATTTTATTAGTTTATCTTTTTTTTTTTTTTTTTTTTTTTTTTTTTAAATAATAATCAACTTAGATTAAGGTTTTGAATTTACATAGAGGTGGAAGGCAAGCGAGCAACAAGCTGCGCCGCTAGCCCTTTTTGAATTGCAAAACCAATTCTCTTAAAAACGACATTTGTGGATCTAGGTGTTACAACATTACTATGCATAACACGTTGAACTCTGTTGAGGAGCTCCACTGCCTCAGGTGCAAGAAAACCAAAAGTATCAAACGCGAAAGGTATAAAAACATGCTGATTTTCAACACACGCTTTCTCATGTTTTGCCACTTTGTACGAGGAGGCTTTCAAAGCAGCCTGTCCCACTGTAAAACCCCGGCTACTCAACCCCACAAGAGGAGAAACCCCGGTTAGATCCACACACGCATGTTTCCCTCCAACCCATCCAAAAACCAAAACGTCTGCCGGTCTGAGTGTGGATCTTCCATCCAACGGGTCAGTCAAAAAGTTCACAGGCGCTTCTTTCTTGACAGAGATCCCGGCACGCCTAAATATGTCAAAAAGGACGTCCCTAACCATATCATGTCTATACTTGAAGCCCGGGAGCTCCTTGCAATGAAAAATATCATTCTACGGGGTTTCAACCCAGCAACACAGACTCAACCCGGGTAAAGCCCTCCCTTTGGAAGGTTAGGGGGTGTTTGTTTAAGCTTATATAACATAAGCCGTGTTGTCAATGGTATATAAGCCCATAAGTGTCAAAATAAGCCACAAAATTGTGGCTTATGTTACATAAGCCGAACTCAATAAGCTAATAAGCCCATATATAAGCCGAAACAAACACCCCCTTAGTGTGTCGTTTTAACACCTAGCAGGAATTCTTACGTTTTATCGATGATAGTCACAAGCTTTTTGCCGCTACACCCGAGTGGTTAGGCTAACCAAGTTTTATAGGCTTATAAGAGAAAAAAACTTGTTTTATGCTACTCTTCTAGTTTTATTCTCGGGCTTGTAAATTTGGTGTTATGATCATTATTACCATTAGAACATCGTATTTTCTCTTGTATATATAAGCATATGCGCTTGGTCATTTGATATCTTTGTATATGACAAAGTACTCCCCAATACCTTTACATTCATCCTTAATAGATTACATACAAATATTTGATTAGTATGATAGAGAGAAGAATTGTCCTCCCAACAATTATGTTGGTTGATATGTTCTATAGTTATGGCTCTCCACTTATTCATTGTTTCTAAATCATTTATTTGTTTAAATTTATAACATCCTAGTTAGCAGACGTGTAACACCTAAAACCTCCATGAAATCTTTCTAAGCATCTATTATCGGTACTTAATTGGATTGAATGACTTTTTCCACGTCTTGAGAACCATGTATTTACAGATTAGCCTACATGTCGAAATATGACAGAAGACATTCATGATGACCTCTGTCCTTACTTGTTTGATCAATACTATTATATCTTCTCGGCTTTTAATCTCACTATGTAATTTCTAATAACTGCGTGCGGATGTGTATTTGCTTTACCCTTTTGGCGCATATGCCGATCATTGATAAGTTTATATGATATTGTAGGTGTCTTGTATAACTGAACTAAAACGGATTGGTGAAAGTAATCAAATTTTTCAACGAAAATGAGTGGTTATGTACCACCTCGTTATATTCCCTTGGGACAGTCAGATCGAGAAGAGTCAGATCTAGAGAAGCATATACTTCCTACCACTGATGAGTCTCCCACAAAGAATGAACGTGTTAGTGATGTTCCAGTTGAGTGGTCTTCTGGAATTTGTGCTTGCTTTGATGATCTACAAAGCTGTATGCTTACTCCTACCTTTTAGCCTTTTTTTTTCATTAGTTAATGGAATGTGCATTTGAGTATGATATTTATTACAGGTGGCAATTTTGACCTTATTAACTTATTAATGGTCCGAGTTTAGTTATTTTTAATGTCATACAGGTCAAATAAAAAGACAGACTAAAAAGGGAGTGGGTCAAATTAGTTAAACGGGCTGAAATTTGCTCAAAGTGTTATCAGTGGATACAATGTTTTAAATTGCTTTATTTAAAGATTTAGATTACTTTTTTTATCTTACAAGGCAAAGATTTGGATTGTTATTGTAATAGTATTGTTTTGTAAAAGTTTTTTAAGCACTGATTAAGAAGACCGAAAAGTGCTCTGGCCCGGAAAAAATATAGACCGTGATCCAACCTGCCAAATTGCTACCTTTAGTAACTGTTTTTGAGTTCCCAAATACTATATTTGTCTTCACAGTATATTGGTATACAAACATTATAGACGTGTGTATAAATGGAATGATGCGTTTACAGACTAATTTTTGGTTATAAGTAGTTGAATGATGTGTTGATATTGGTGATAAAAAGATGTCTAATGAGCAATGTGCACCAACCTTTTACTGTATCACAAACATTTATTAGATTCATTATTCCTATTGGGTTTCCAAGATACAGATGTGTAAATATGCATATTTTATAAGCTTATAAGGGATATGGATCACTTATGTTGGACATGATTATGGATCTTCTTGTATCAATTGACAGACTTTAAATTGAGAAGAAAATAGGTGGTCTTGCATTTTCCTTTCATTGGGCCTTTCTTAGATGTTCTTTTCATGGAAATTGAAGTTGTGTTGATTGAGGCCGTGAATGAATCCATAATGTAATACACAATTTCAAATAATGACTGCCAATGTGTTAAGAAAAAGGATTTATAAGTTTACCAAATAAATCTTGAATCCTGCATCTTTTTGACCGTGTGATGATATAGTCATTCATTTTAATGAGGTAGTGTCTTGTCTCAGAATAATTCAGATTGATTAAATGACGATTTTCTGTCTTTCTGATTATCACAGTGAGAGTCATTTTCTTATATAAGGGAAAATGTCACTTAAGAGAAACCTACTTAGGCCACCATTATGGTAATATGTCAATATTAGTTTCCACGTCTGCATTTTGACTGGTCCAATCGGTTGCCTGTTGACTAAGTTACCAAAATAGCACGGAACAAATTATAATGACTATTTAGTGGCATGTGCCCTTAAATCAAAACCAATTCCAAGTATAGCCTATGAACCTCTAATCCTTTCGGTCCTATCATTTAGTAATTCACTTTCATCAAAGAGGTCCCTATGCATGCATCTTCTCTTATGCCTTTTATGCCTACCCTCTCCTTTGTTTTCCATATAATTCAATTCAACAATTTAGTTATAAATCTGTAATAGAGGGGGCAATTTCCTATCAGTTACTTTTGAATGGTTCACTTGGTTGTGCTTATCTCATATAAGTGAAATAGGAAGTCGAGAATTTTAGCTAAAGGGAAACCTGTTGAAACTTGTCCAAAGTCTTCTTCATAGCTTACAACCCCCTAAATCATATTTTCAAAGATTTATGTTATTGTTGCAATTATATTACTGTATTTTGTAACCATAATTAGTAAAATGAGAAGGATAATAAGTGTTTACAGGTCATCTGAACTCGACCAGTAGTTAATATGATCTGTTACAAGGCAAACACTTTTGACTTGTTTCCCTATCCACCCGTCATGCAACTTCTAAGTTCTAGCTATGTTCCTACATCACTTTGCCAATTTCATTGCATCTGTTGCCTGTAAATTCTAACACAAAGCTTAATGTTTTATCACTTTTTAGGCTTAGTTGGTACAGTATGCCCATGCTATCTTTTTGGAAAGAATGCCGAGATTCTAGGATCCAACACTTTCATGGGATCATGCACTACCCATTTTATCACATGCGGTCTTATCAACTCTTGTTGTTGCTTGTTATCGGGAGGTCTGCTTCTAGGCTTTCCTGGATGCTTTGCTGCATGCTATGCCTGTGGATACCGCAAAGCACTTCGCACTAAATATAATCTGCAGGTATACCTTTTTTTTTCCATTCATTTCCCCTTTACCCAATAATCTATTCTTTAATGCATACTAGTATAACCTCTTTAAATCATTTTGATCTTGATTTGGGAATTATTATTGTAACTATATTGTATCTGTAAGCATAAGTAACGGTTCATTATTTGTAAAATGTTTTAATTAATTGTGTTACAAATCAACTTTTCGTCGCTAACTAAAATAGGTTTGACCGAGATTCCAAAGTCACTTGAACTAGTAATGGTTTACAAAAAAACAAGAACAATTTGTTGTGGTGCAGGAAGCTCCGTGTGGCGACTTTATAACGCACCTTTGCTGCCATCTGTGTGCGGTATGCCAAGAATACCGGGAAATACGTGAAAGGTCTGTGGACATCAACCCTAATGCAAACATAATAGAAGTTACAGCCCCTCCAGTTCAGTCAATGGATCTAGCTATGTACAAATAATCCATGGTGCTGTTATTAATCTATACTGTGTGTTCTTTTTGTTCATTCTGATACAGAATTGTGTCATTAGTTAGATAATTTACATGTTGGAGACCTTAAAGTATACTTATTTTTCTTGAGCTTTGGTTCATTAAGAGGAGTCATATCGGAAACAAAATTGAAAATGCTTCGTTTGAGATATTGATTAATAATCTTTAATTTGATTCAACAGTATACATTAATTAATAGTGAACCGATAGTGAATCAAATCTACAAATCTCAAATTTGATTAACAAATCTTTGTAAAAATCGAGTTATGGTAATGATTCATTAAATTTGTACGTATTATTCACAATTATACATGTATTTTTCTAACATTGTTCAATTTTTTTACACATTTTGGATTAGAATAACCTTAAAATGAGTTCTTCACTTGAAAAACTGAATCGGAGTTAAAAAATCTGTAGTTTTTTTAGCATTTTCAATGTCCTTATCTATTTAAACCCTTCTCAATAGATCCAGATTCTGTAATCATGTACCTATGTTATCCGTGTGCCCTTGTAGAATCTCAACTTGCAAACTCATAAGAGCATGCGGTAAGGTCACCTCAGGGAGGTGATATCTCCACATAGGAATTTACTTCATACACATATATTTAGTGGGATCCACATAAATTTTACAAATAAAATTTATGTAGGCCTCACTAAAATTATGTGTGTGAAGTAAATTCCTATGTGGAGATATCACTACCCTAACTTTTAACTAACTGTCACGTCAGCGCCACATTAGCTTTTACCTTTTACCCTTAACTCTTGACTTTCCACCCCGGTAACATAACTTACATTTAACTCACCTTAACTCACTTCCACCCCAATTATTTTCAATTTCAACCCCAAATTTTAACAAACACTTCATTTATTTAAAACATAACATAAATTCTTAAACATATTACAATACGAAATTAAAACATAAATATTACATTACGAAACATATGAAATTTAAAAACATAAATATTACAAACATTTATTCATCGTCGTCGGAACCTTCTTCTTCATTTTGACGTTGAAGACGTCTTCCCCAAACATGCTCCATAAGGTCTTGTCGGAGTTGATTATGCATATCCACGTCGTGTATTTCTCTATGTATGCGACGTTGGGCATCACATCTGTCGATCCACCTGTCTCGGCTAAACCGTGGTGTCGGATCCACCCACATGTCCGGATACTCACGTAGTGCAAACTTTTGATCTTTTAAGATCATGTTATGCAAAATTATGCAAGTATACATTATTCTTTGTAACTTGACAACTTCTATTGCACGTGTCGGTTATCGTAGTATACCCCAACGTCCTTGAAGCACCCCAAAAGCACGTTCGACATCCTTTCGTGCACTTTCTTGCTTCCTTTTAAAATAAGCATGTTTTTCGTCAGTGGTTGCCAAGAAGGACTTGACGAAAGTTGACCACCGTGGGTAAATTCCGTCAGCTAAGTAATAACCCCGTTCATACCGATGTCCATTTAGCATATACGGTGCTCTTGGGGCTTCGTTAGCAAGGATGTCGTCGAATAACGAAGAGTTATCTAAAACATTAATATCGTTATTCGGCCCCGCCATCCCAAAAAATGCATGCCAAATCCATAAATCTTGTGAAGCAACAACTTCAAGCATTATGGTTGGGTATTTTTTAAAACCGCTACCATATTGCCCTTGCCACGCAACCGAACAATTTTTCCATTCCCAATGCATGCAATCAATGCTACCAAGCATGCCCGAAAAACCATGTTCACGCTCATGTTTTTCATAAATAGCCTGAACGTCGGACCATGTTGGTTTCCTTAGAAACTCCCGCATAAACAAGTCCATAACGCACATGTTAAAATTATCAAGACATTCACGTGCAGTACGCTCACCCATTTGCAAATACTCATCAAATGCATCGGGTGTGCTGCCGTATGCCAATTGGCGTATGGCAGCGGTACACCTCATAAGTGTACTAATACTTTGTCGACCCGTGCAGTCGGATCCTTTGTTCATGAATTTAAAATGATCTGGAAGAGGATCGGAATAATAAGATTGAATACCTTCAACTATTTCCAGAAATAGTTTTCGGCTCATACGAAACCTTCTGCGAAAATTACGGTGAGTATACTTACACCGTTGATAAAAGTAGTCACTACGTAAACGTTCCTCAGCAACCTCAAACTCACGGTGGATGCGTGTACGCGGGATGCATTGTAGAGCTGCTGCTGCTGCTTCTTGTTGTTCCAATTGTTGATGATATTCAAATGCGGCTATCATAAATTCCATGTCCATTTCATCATCTATATCGGAGAAACTTCATTCTTCTTGGTTATTTTCGTTCGGATCCATTGTGAGTATGAATGTTTTGGGTGATTTTTTTTTTTTTTTTCTTATCAAAGGGGAGGTGTTAAAGATTTGAATTTGAGTTGTAAGGTGCAAATAAAATGTTGTGAGGTGGTATGTTTATAGTGTAAAAAGGGTTGAATTTTTAATGGTTATGCGTTAAACCGTAATATAAGTTATAGGAGGAATGAATTTTTATTTTTTTTTTGAATTCTGCGTAATCAAGGTTGTATTTTTTTTTTTTTTTTTTTTTTTTTTTTTTTTTTTTGGTTGCTTTGCCTCTTTAATGCACGTTAAGGGCTTACCCTTGCCCTTTAACGCACCCCTTTAATGTGGAAGACGGTAAGATAACGCACCCCAAATAGGTGCTGCGTTAAAAGTTAACTCACCCCTCACGTTACCTTACCGAAAGCTCTAAGCATGACGAGCAACATGTACAATCTCGAATATCGTGTAATAAAGTATGAAGGGTTGAATGTGATTTCTCGATAGTTCAGAGACTATACTGAAAACTGACACGTGATGCTTAATTTTTACAGTAACGTGATACATGTTGATGGTGGAACCACTAGCTATCGCATATCCCATCACACATAAGTTGTTTGAGTTGTCCAACTAATCCATGTAACGCCTATCATTGGTGTGTGGAACATTCGAAGTATAGAAATTGAGATAAAAGTTATACTGTAATTGTAGCCTCTCGTAAATTTCCCATACGATTAGTAAATACAAAACATGAATAAACGAATGTTACATTAACTGAACATCATTTTTACGGGTAACAAAAATTTTTTTTTTTGTTATACATGACTTATATGAATCACTACGATATTTGTGATTGATCATTTCCTAGGAACGATGCTTACACACAAACCTCTATAGTCTAAGTATCGCGAATATATTTTAAACGTTTATATTTTTATAATATACGTTTCGTTTAAATACCGTACAATATTTATATGTTTCCCGAGCCTACGAAAATTCCCGAGATTACCCACTAATATTATTGGACCGTAACCCGACTCTTGAAATTTACTACGTGGGCCCCCGTGACTCATTGGGCTTTAAAACCCAATTACTAAACCAAACGGACTCCTATGATTTTTCTTTTCTTTCTTTCTGCTGGGCCGAAAACAAACACAAGCCCACCAAGCTTTAGGCCCAAACGCACCCTTATTGTTTTTGTTTGCCAGCCGCGACACACCTCCAAAACGCACCATTTTCTTTCGTTTTCGACACACAACTTTATCATGTTTTTACATATCCTAATTTACAACCTAGTGAATAATGGGGAATGATAAAGTTTGCTTATTATTTCACTCATTTAGTCACTCAAATTAGATCAAAGTAAAATGCCCAAACCGTATGAACATAAAATCAAAAACGTGTCATACACATTCTAGCCACCACCCAAGCTCACCCAATGACCTCTAGACTGACTCATTTGAACAGTAGAATGTCAGGAATGTATAGTGAACATTCTTCTTGTTGCTAGTTCTTGATTGGACAAATGTGAGGTGCCACGCTATAAAAACAAGCCAACACATAACTCCTTTGGCTTTTATCACTTGTCTTGACATTTCACGAGCCCTTATAACACCCCATGCAACCCTCAACTGATCTCACACACACAAACGTACCAATAGAACATTTTACGAGAAGTTTACAAGCTTAGTTGGGACAGAAAGTTGGCAAGGTGTACGAGTTGTAGAAGCAAGTCAAGAGAACCATTC
The DNA here is from genome assembly GCA_014162995.1 of Artemisia annua. Lineage (NCBI taxonomy): Eukaryota > Viridiplantae > Streptophyta > Magnoliopsida > Asterales > Asteraceae > Artemisia > Artemisia annua. Next base: position 19,305 of record LBNU01017098.1, on the reverse strand, counting down.
TTTGCTCGTGTTGAACCTTGGTGTGCCTTGAACCAATCTACCTCGATCCTTTGTACCATATTGAACCATACGTTAAGAATTCTCCACCCCAAGTGGTGAGGTGAGAACAAGGAGTCCCTTGCTATATTTATTTATTTCGTTAAGTTAGTTTTGTCACGTTTACTTTGATCATTTTTCTCGTAAAATAATAACGTGACATATACATATTAATTGACATTCTAATTATTCAACACGTTAACAAATAAGATACATAAAGATTCGAACTAGATAATAACACGCTATTAAGTCACCATGACCTATTCGACTAAAACAAAACACTTAGAATATTTTCCAAGTCTTAAACATTTTCAATTAATCAACTTGGACACTTTCATTTTGGCTCGTTAAACTCTATTTCGACACATAACATATCATTATTATTACTCGACCCCATTGTCACCTTGGTAATTATCTTGGGAACATATTTCACTCGACCTAATAATCACATTTAGACCTTTTGCCCGACCCCTTTCTATTCGACCAAATCAGATTTTTATAAAACCTTATAACTTAACGTGGGCTTATTTAAAGCCCAATAAGCTTATTTGATAAGCTGGTCCTATAAGCCTTACTCTAATGTTTTTATACCTTAAAAATAAGCCCAAGTCCAGGCCCAAACCTTTCGTAAGCCCATTGGATCATAAAACGTTATTGTGCCTTGTTTGTAACTCGTTAAGGCCCAATAAGTATAAAAAGTGATTTTTAAGGAAATAAGCTGTTGAAATAAGTTATTTGGAATGTTGATTGTGGTCATATTTGATTTCCAAAGGAACACTTAGGAAAGTATGTCCCCGGGTCGTGGTCCCAACGAAGGTATGAATGGAATTTCGGTTCGAGTCGTGATTGTGTGAATTGAATAGGAAAAAGGAAGATATTTTGGATGTTTATCACTACAATAGCAAACATAAACTAAAAAGCAACAACAAAGCATATACGACAAGCACGTAACGCACAAATAACCTAAAGCGCAATCTAATGTAAAAACTAGCAATTACGGGAATTTAAAGGCAACTAAATAAACATATAAATCTAGAGGCAACTAAGTAATGATAATAAATCTAGTGGCAAGCTTAAAAATCTAAAATT
>LBNU01017097.1:68503-78613 GCA_014162995.1 Artemisia annua | reverse complement strand
AATTTCATCTTTTAACAACTCAATTTCAGTATTGTGATCATCAACAAGTGCAGAGGTACCAGTTTCATACAAAGCATTCATAAGCATAGACAAAATATCAGCATTAAGAACAAATTCAAAGAGACGATCAGATTGTTTTTGCAAAACTTTGTTACGGCGTTTTTCTTTTGAAATGATGTTCTCAGTTGCTTCAAAAACTTGCATCATTGAGTTTACTTCTTTCTGTAGTTCCTGTTCCCAATAAGTAGCACAAAGACGCAAATGTTGTACATGTGGCAAAAACCGTTTTTGAAAGACTTCTCTCTTTTCTTTCTCATAGGCAGATTGAAATGTTGCAACTGTTATTTGAGAGTTACGTTCAATTGCTTCTTCTAAAAATTTTATATCTTCCATGAACGTTTCAAAATACCGAAGTACTTGACATCTTTTTGTTAACGGTTTAATCTGACTCAAATCAGGCAAAGAACCATTTATTTGTGCTACTGGTTTAACGGGACCCACATCAGAAGATGACTCATTAATTTGCATTAAAGTCCATGGTTGTTTAGTTTTCTCTTGTTGAGGTACAAAAGTTTCAGATATCTGAGGAAATTTTGAGTAGTCAAAAGGTGTATTGAAAAACACATCATCAAGTTTAGATCGAGTCTCATCTTCAATTTCCAATTCTTCTTCACGATCATAAATAACATCACGCACAACAGACTCATCAAAGAAATGTTCTGCACTGTATATCTTAGGAATTTCCTTGAGTGCTGTTTGAAGAAACCGTGGGTTTTCAAAACCAATACCAAATCTATTACCATCGTGTTTTTGTTGTATGGAAAACTTTTGAATTGTTGAAATTGTATCACCTGTTTTATAAACCACATTTTGAAAGTCCTTGAGTTTATGTTCCAGTTCAAGAATTTCTTCCACGTAAGAATCAGCACGTTCCCTTGATTTTTGTTTATGTTCTTGAAATTCCGTTTGACACATTGTCAACTCAGCTTTTGTTTTTAAAAGTTCGTTTTTGAGTTGATCAATTTGTTGCTTATGTTCAAACTTTTCTTTTTCCATTTGAGAAATCAAATCATTTTTGGAACCTGTTAATTCTCGAACTTTATTTTGTAAATCTTGTTCTAGAACATAAGATTTTTGGAACGCAACCTCAAAGCTTTTCTCTCGATTATCCCGTGATTCAAAATCATGAATTCTTGTTTTACAGCACTCAAGTTCATTCGTTAACGATGCAACTTTAGCTTTTAACTTATCATTTATCTCATTGCATTTTATTATTTGGGCTTGGGTGGTCATAAGAGCAGTTCTGATCTCAGACTCTGAATCAATCATAGGTTCATGTTGTTCAAAATCTTCGTTGTTATCTTCATCAATTGGAGTGTCAAATGTAACTTCGGAGTTAATTTGATCGACATCGTCAAATATAACAACAGCGTTAATTTGATCGTCATCATCAAATGTAACTACTGGGTCCATTTGATATTCCTCCTGATTAGATAACGACGACTCATCTTGAACAACTTGTTCCTTGTTTGAATCAGATTCGTAAGATGACGCAATATCATGAACTAAGCATGTGATTGGTTCAAATACCTGAGACAGACCGTCAGTGTCATACACTGGGCCTGAATCATTAACTTGATGTTCTTGAATATTAGCCATCAGCATCACAGCAGCATTAGCTTCCAAATCCTCCATGTCATCATCAGACTGAGCTGTAGCCATAAAACTGTTGTCCCTGTCATTACTAGCATTTCCACGTGCTTCATCCTGAAGTGCAAGAAGTAGAGCCTCTTTGTGGTACTTGCTACCCTGAGTACGTGGTGACGGACATGCAGTAGCTACGTGACCAACCCCGTTGCAGTTATAACATCGAACAACCGTTTTCCCTGCATCATTGTTACCCTGTTCCACAATTTCAACCCTTTTCTGAGCAGCAGCAACATTGTTACGATACCCAGCATTAACCCTTTGACTACCACCAAAATTACCGATATTCCTTCCTGACCCAAACCTTCCAGTATTACGATTCTGCACTTCTACACGACCATCCTGAATAACAGCTTGATTCCTTGTGTTTGATGAAGACCGAAGTCGATTGTTGGACTTAGTTGAGAACTTACGAAATGCTTTGGCAATGAGTGCAATTCCTTCGTTCAAACTGTTGAAGTCCTCGTCATCATCATCATTGGTGAAGTTGGAGTAGTACATTGAATCAGTGTTGTCATAAGACGTGTTAAGATTGCCATGCAGATTGGGATCATATGGAACGAGTTGCTGAGAGGATTGTGGTTGTTGGTAGGTGAGGTAATTCTGATCCTGAGCAAAACCCTGATGTGATTGTTGTGTAGTGAATTGTGATTGAGCCATGAGTGCTAGAGAGTTTGGTGTTGGAGAAGGTGATATACTTGCACGAAGAGCACGATCTTTGTTCACTTCACTCTCATGATGCTTCAAGTAGTCAAACAACAAACCATATGTGGCATTGTGAAGATTCTTTGCTTGTCGAACAAACGTGACATACTTTTGCCAATCAGGACCAAGACAACTCAAGAACTTCGTGTTGATAGCAATCCTTGGAAGTTTGACATTGCTTCTATCCAAGTCATTGATGATGTTGGTGAACCGATGGTAGTAAGACTCGAGTGATTCCCCAGATTCAATCATGAAGTTCTCATATTCCAGATAGAGCTTTGATTCCATGTCTTCTTGATTTAACTCAGTGCCTTCCATCAAGAGATGAATATGTTCCCACATTTCTTTTGCAGTTTTCTGAGCATCTACACTTCGAAAGATTGGATTGGGAATTCCTTGGCAGATGTAGCTCATTGCAAGTTCATTAGCTTCATGATGAAGTCGTTCTTCGTCAGTGAGTTGTGATTCAGGAGCTGGGGTTACAGTTTCAGGTCTTGGTGGTGTGGCAGTTGGATCACCTGGAACCGTTCTTGTTGGCCATTGGAATGGACCATCAAAAAGAACTTTCCTCATATATTTGCCATGAGGTTTCTTCAATTCAAGAAATCGTAGGAATCGGCTTGACCACTGAACATAGTTCCCTGGCGTAAGCATTGGTGGTATGTCAAGAGATCCGGCTTCATGACGAGATTGTTGACTTGTGATAGCTTCACACATTTGATCGAACCAATGGGTTTGCTTAGGTTGTGGTAAGGCGGTTTGCATGTGCGGTTGTAAGTACGGTTGATGTTGCACTTGATGCATGAAGAGTTGATTTTGAGGGTACATTGACGGTTGTTGATACACTTGTTGAAGTAATTGAGGATGCGGTTGTTGTTGTGGATATTGTGATTGTTGTTGTTGTTGTTGTTGATTGTAGAAATAGAATGGAGGTCGAGACATTGTGATTGATTATGCTTGAATGGATCTTTAAAGGATAAGATGTAGGTTGTTGTTGTAGATTAGTTGTGTGAGTTGAAATGAAATCCAAGACTTGCAAAAAATTTCCTTACTCGCAATATAACCTTACTCGCAAGAATAGAAAACCTTACTCGCAACTTATGTGATTCTAACTCGCAGAAAAATCTGATACTCGCAATATGAGTGATACTCGCAAGGACCATGAAATGATACTCGCAAGTGAGAAGAGTGATACTCGCAAGATGAACTGCCTTACTCGCAAAACGATAAGGCTTAGAAGGCTTACTCGCCAAAGATGATACTCGCAGAAACACTAATACTCGCAAAACCTGATACTCGCAATGACTAAAAAGCTGAAACTCGCAAAAAAAAACACCAAGAGTTCTTACTCGCAAATCCCTAGCTTCTTACTCGCAAATACCCAAAAAAAACGTACTGACCACTTTTTACACAACCAAACGAGTATTAACTAAGAGTTTTACCTATTTTAATGTATTCTAAACCTTTACTACACTAAGATAAAAACCCAACGAGTAGAAAATGAAATCTAACGAGCCTAAACACGAACCAAACGAGATTAAAACTACCCAAACTACTCTAAAAAACAACCTCTAATATCCCTAGGCGAATGATACCACTTGTTAGGTCACCATGTTATAGCATAAACAACCAAAGATTCAATAAACAAGAATGGAGAAGAAGAAGATGAATAATATGGAAGGAACTCTACTAATGATATGATAAATATGATAGTGTATTATGAGAACCAACAAGCCTTAAGGAAGGCTTACACATGGTATTTATAGGGGAGTCCAAGGGTCTCAAGTTTCATCTCCATACTTTACACTACTAGCCCTTGGACTTCCACTTGTAGTAACATTACATCATAAACTTTCATAACAAAATGATTAAACATAAAACATAATAACTTTAACTAGCAACCTATCATAAACTAATGACCGACACTTGAATAACGTGAAACGTATTCCTAACATTACCCAATATGCCTCAACGACTATATGAGTCATCAGTTTATGTACCTGTGTGTGTATGTGTAGTGAAGTGCATATCTTGTCGGTTTGTCCTGTAACCACTGCATGTAGAGGGCACCAAGTTTATCCTCAGAAAGCCTAACACCTAACTGACTTGGCAATAGAGGTAAGCCAGTTCCGCAATCGCATGCTGTAAGATTGGCACAAAAGATTGTTTCCAATCACCTGTAACAAAATACCCCTTGTAAATGACTGTTGACTTTAGTTGATAATAAGAAGTAAGTCCTATGATAAAAAGAGAACAATACTAAGTTACTAACCTCAAAGTGAAGGAAAAGAGAACATCATTAAAGTTTTTTCAGTAGACCCAAACACCCCTAAAGACAGCAACATCCATACACTAAAGCCCCTTTAAAAGTGCATCATACTACACTAAGATAAAAACCCAACGAGTAGAAAATGAAATCTAACGAGCCTAAACACGAACCAAACGAGATCAAAACTACCCAAACTACTCTAAAAACAACCTCTAATATCCCTAGGCGAATGATACCACTTATTAGGTCACCATGTTATAGCATAAACAACCAATGATACAAGAACTAGAATAGAGAAGAAGAAGATAGAATAATATGGAAGGAACTCTACTAATGATATGATGAAAATGATAGTGTATTATGAGAACCAACAAGCCTTAAGGAAGGCTTACACATTGTATTTATAGGGGAGTCCAAGGGTCTCAAGTTTCATCTCCATACTTTACACTACTAGCCCTTGGACTTCCACTTGTAGTAACATTACATCATAAACTTTCATAACAAAATGATTAAACATAAAACATGATATCTTTAACTAGCAACCTATCATAAACTAATGACCGACACTTGAATAACGTGAGACGTGTTCCCAACAAATACCTTAACGTGAGACGTGTTCCCAACAAATACCTCTCCGTCGGCTCCATCCAGGAGTTAAACAATTGTTAAAGAATATATCCTATAGAATAGTTTTCACACATTAAGGCACATATCGTAATAAAACTACACATCATGTTTTAAGAGTATAAAAGTATAGCGTAGCATATGAGTAAAATTGTCTTGAGTAAAAGAGAAAGCAAGTAGTTTAAGCATGTATCTCCCCCAAAAAGTTAAAAACAAGTATTAAAAGAGTACGAGAGGGGCTAAGACTCACCTTGAACTAATGATATCAAAACGTATAACGGAATCAATGGATAAGCCGGGAAAGCCTCTACGTGCAACCTATAATAATTGTTGCATCTTAGCTTTGGAATAACATCTAGGTGTACATAAACGAGCCTATATATGTCCTTATATTGATCATGATGTAGTACTTGGTAGTTTTGTGTATGTCGTTTTATAAAAACAGTTTATGATACATGTTTAGTTATATCTTGTACTACCGTTCGGGCCATCATAATCCAGAGGTCATGTAGTAAACGTTCGAGGAGCTAATACACTTTAAATCGTAAATCCAGCAATTCGTCGATCCGTTTACCCAAATGAACCCCTCACATGAAGATCCCTAGTATTGTAGTATTCGATAGAGAATATATGTTTTTGGTCGTTAAAAGTTACATTTTCGAAGGTAGAATAAACTTTTAGGAAAGTTTATTTTGAATGAAGATTGTTATCTTTATAAGTTTATGAGAATAGTTTCACATGTGAAATTTATAAGCTTATAAGTTAGAAATATAGTTTTTCACATGTGAAAACCTTATGAGTTTATAAGTTTATAAATTTGGTTTTCAAAACAGGCCGCACTGCCCAGCCTATTTCGTGCGTTTTTAGGACCCAAGCTTCCTAGTTACTGAAGGAAAACGTCGTTCCGGACAACTTTCGTGCTTTAACTTTTTGATGAAACGGACCAGAAATGCCTCGTTTCGCGTGATTTATAAATCTGTCACAGAAACTTGACAGCTTTCCGACAAAGTTTTTGGTAATTTCGTTTGGCCGTATCTTTTGACTCGTGTACTCGTTTTGGGCGATTCAAAAGCGTAGATTCTCGTTTTTATTTATTCTAACTGATTTTTAAATTTATATATATGCTCATAATCAATAGCTTGATGTAAAAATTCAATATACTACAAGTATTTTAACAATTTACTACAACTAAGATTCTAACAAGTATTATTTTAAATTGAACATGTAATTTATAAGTTTTAGGCTTGTTTTAATAAACTTGTTCATCATGATCAATATAGAAAACATATATACTACAATCTAACATGAAAAACAAGTAATTGATATTGTTTAATGAAACATAAACTAGGCTTACAAGGATTGGTTTTGGAAAGAAACTAGAACAAGGACAATTCTTAGGAGAACTTGAGGGCTTCTACTTCTCTTGGACTTGTGCTAATCTTTAGCTACCTGAGTACCTTTAAACTTAAGAAGATCACCAAAGATTTATACAAGAAATTGTTGTAGCTTTACAAAGGACTAGAATTCTTGAATCTTGCTTGAAGGAAATGATCTAATGAGAGTGTGTTTGTGCTTGGCGTCTAAATGAGAAGACCAAGGAGGGTATTTATAGTCTCATGAGGAGGTGCAAGAGTAGTCAAAGATGGTTAGTCATCTTTCTTCCTAGCTAAGTATGGACATATGTCTCTAGATTAGCAAGACTTAGGACTTAAGCTTCTATATGTGTAAGGATCTTGAAAGACTTCATTCTAAATCAAGCCAAGTGCCCTCATGACTCATATAAAACGCCACCTATGGCTATTTTGAGGAGGTTAAGAGTTTTAAATAATCATCTTGCCTTAACGGAGTGAGTTTTGATCCCGGTAATCACTAACAATAAGTCGTTAAGTCATGAAACTTAAAATCGGGTATCCTAAAAATATGTAACTTGTAAATATGTTAAAACTTATCAATATACTTTATATTAGCCTATTAAATGAGTGATAACTTTTATCGGGGTGCTTAAAGTCGTAAAAACCTAAAACCGGAATTGTTAAATATCTGGTTAAGATATTTAGGAAGAGAATTTCAACTTGACTTCTCTTAGTGAGATATTTTGTAATATATTATCTAAATAATATATAGTTGATGACTAGGTATATGATTAGGAAAAGTAATAGAAAATGTGCTAGTCAAAAGGTGGTGTAGGTATCGGGAGTGAATAGTAAAAATGAATAGTAAACCAAAAATGCGAATTGTTACATATGCGGTGTTTGACTCCAGATGATCTAAAATCTTTTCTTGAAAACAATTAACTGAGTCAAATACCAAAATTATTTTTGTAAATATTTTATCAAAAACAAAAATACAAAATCATAAAATCTTCAAAAATCCAAAAAGATTTTACATTTCTTTAGTTTTTGTTTTTTATGTTTTTTCAAATGCTCTTCAAAATTCAAAAATTTCCACTTTGGTTTATCAACAATTTCAAAATTTCCACACCAAGTGTTGAGGGGGAGAAAATGTTCTTCAAAATTCAAAATTCTTGTTCAAATATATGTACTTGCATATTTCTAGTAGTTATGATGTTATCTAATATTGGTGGAACGTCAAAGGTTATCTCTCGTATCATTTCTTTTACCTTTTTCTCTTCTTTTTAGCTTAGTATGTCGTTACCATTAACAGTCGTTATCTTAAACCGTTAAATAGAATGTTTTAGGACTTGTTAATTGGTTATCATGTAGTCTAGGGACCAAATTTGCCAAAAAGTCAAAAAGTTTCAAAAAAAACTTAACAAAAACAAACACCACCCGTTTTTTCCTTCACAAATACAAAAAAAAAATCAAAAAACAAACACCCCCTTTCATATCAAACGGCCAAAATCGTTCAAGCAAATCCGTGCTACAAATCTTCAAAACGTAAGTTTCTAAATGATCTTTGGCCTATTTTATCGAATGGTTTTCAACCAATTAAATTTTTGATGGCTAGATTTCACGTAATCTCGATTTGTAGTTCTAGGGTTTTCGCAAATTTTGATTCTTACGTAATAATGTGTTTTAGGTTGAGAAATCATAGGGCTTTTGTCACTAAACGTTATCTAATCATGTCCCAATATCCTAAACATAACATTTAACACGTTAGAATTGATTTCGAAATTTAGGGTTTGCGTATGATTTGGGTATTTCAGTTTAGGTGTTCTTTTCTTGAACACTTATGGTGGGTTATGTTTGTTAGAGTTATTGGAACATGTTACGCTCGTTAATTGATCTAATTCTTTTGATTCGCAAGTTCTAGATAATTAGGGTTTATGTTGTAAATAGGGCTTTTCATTTGTGTGATCTTGAGCATAATTAGACTGCCTAAACTTGTTCCTACAAGTGTTAATTGATGTACTGCATTGCTATTACAACATGCTTTCTCGTTAAAAATTATCTAGATAATTTAGGGTTCGTATGACTTTCGAGATCTTTTGCAATGGCCTCATTTCGTTTCTAACTGTTGTTATTATGTTATAATAACCAGGTCTCATTCAAGGATTCAAAAGATTTCACCAAAACGTATGTCTACGAATGAATTCGAAAAATTCTTGTATAAGAATTTTTTCGAGAAAAAGTTTCGAGATTTTTCTCAAAGATTTTATCGAGATCTTTCGAAATGTTTTCGAGATCTTTTCATAACTATATAGTTATCGAGAAAATTTAGAAAATTTTCGAAATCTCTCAATAAAGTTTTTCGAGAAAAATTTTCGAGATCCTTAATTTATCGAGATCTTTTCTAAACCAAAAGTTTCGAGATCTTTTTTCAGGCCATGTTTTCGAGAAACTCAACTAAAGAGTTTTCAAGAACTTTTGATCATCAAACGTTTCAAGATCTTTCTTAGGAAATTTTTCGAGATCTTTCTTGGACAAAAGTTTTCGAGATTTTCATTAGTGATAGTTTTAGAGAACATCGTTTGTAATATCTTCGAGATCATGTGTAACATATTTTTGAGAATTCAAATGAATGTAACTTTTCGAAAACATGTATTTTGAATGAATCCTCATGTATGAGTGTGATGTAATAAGGTTTATTATCTTGTGAGTGTGATGTATTACCATTAGATGGTTGTGCTTTACATGATTAATTACTTAGTCTACTAAGATACATGTTAATTGATAATACCATCACTAATCACATAGTAATTAACTAAGACCAGAAATGCATCATATATCATGTACATCTTTGAATATCAAACATGGACTCGGACTAATGACTAACAAATCTGGATGTTTGATTTCATGACATGACACTTTCAGAACACAATGGCTCAACACAATGAATCTGTCCCAGAACAAACTCTACCACTGCTTGCACTTGGTGAAATTCTCCCAGCAGACTACAACGTTATCATTGACCAAAACAATCCTCGCATTGACTTCAACAAACTCAGTATTCTAGAGGACACATGCAAGATTGTCAAGGACATATTACTGGCTCATCCCTGCAAACCCTGCTTACAAAGTCTACATCAGTACCGACTTTCTACATTCATTAGTTCTGGTACACTGCTAAGGCTAACTTAGACGACAAATCATTTACTTTCAAGCTGGATCGACAAAAATACACAGTGAACCTGGATGTTCTTCGAACTGTTCTTATGTTACCAACTCCCAAAGAATTTCATCCCATGCTGACTGAACTTGAAATCCTTGATTATTTCATCGATCTAGGATACAACATTCCTGATAACGAATCACTCACAAGACTTTCAAAGTTCAACGTCAAATATCTGCCTCAACCATGGAGAACTTTCTACATGTTGATTGTCAGATCTATTGCTGGAAGAA
>LBNU01017097.1:0-29817 GCA_014162995.1 Artemisia annua | reverse complement strand
CCACCTAATAGTAGTATATATATAGTATGTAGTATATATATATGAAGTATATAAGAGAGGTTATATATAATATATAAATTATAGTATTATATATATAGCTATATATATATATATATAAACTTGATCTTATAGAACCCATTCTATATTAGGGAGGGGTTAATGTGAGATCAAGCGTAAAATGCCCTAAAAATAGAGACCCAATCTGGACCGTTGGATCTATTAAATCGGTCTTTAATAAATTAATATTAGATTAATTACTATATAAATAAATCATAGGGTGCTGAAGGGTACTTTGGGGAAATTTAATTAAGAACTAGTCAACCTTTTTTTTTCTATTTTTCTTTTTCTTTTTTTTCTTTTTTCTTTTTGACTTTTTAAAGAGTTTCCGCTACACGTCAGATTTTTTTTACCATTTCTTTTTGAAAATCAATAAATATACAAAATTATTGATATACGGACATGTCTAAATAATCTAATGATACATATTAGTACAAAACATAATTTTATGCACAAAAATCAATAAAATATTCAAACTTGATACACAACGTACAAATAACATAAACAGATACATATATTAAAAACAAACCCAAATGATATACAAACGTCTTATAATTTGATACATCCAATCCAAAAAATAAAAAAGATAAAAATCTTACAAATACATAGATACATCCCTTTCGAAACTAATACAACCCAACTAATACACGAATACATGGTGGTACATTATGTCGCAAATAACTAAAAATAACTGATGCATCGTGGTACATCATATATTGAAAATAATCGATGCATCGTGGTACATCACCTCGGAAATAACTCATATCCCTTCAAAAAAAAGTAGAGATCTTACATTAATATACAAAAGCGCATAAATCTGAGGCTTACTCCAATGTAATATACATGATTTATTTATCTACAATTTATGCAACTTTTACTTCCTATTTCTTTATACGGAGTAATATTCAAACCATCATTTAGTATCACTTGAACCACCTGGGGTTTTGTGATTGAATCTTCGACACTAACCTGCTGATCACATCAATGAACCGAAAACAAAAACAGCCCTTTAAATTGAAACCAAAACAATCCCTTAAATATAATGAAACAAAAACGGATATTGTACATCATTATACAAGAAAATAAATACCAAGCATAAAGTTCTAGCTAAACCATCTAAAACAACCTTAACAGCAAATAGGAAATGGAACAATGGCAACAACCAGCAAATAGGGAATTAGTTATTAAAAAACTGAAAACTCATAATATATAAACCACAAATACTGAAAAACTCGAAATGTACCACTGCTCCACAACCTAAAACTACTCTAGATCTAAAACCATGAAACCCATTTGAAACCACGACTCTATATCTAACTGATTCACAACAAAAATTACTAAATAAGAGCATTAAAAAGCAATGAGGTATATCCAACAAGCATAAGTTATGGATTATAAGTTTGTAATTGCATCTACGACATATGTATGTTTAAAGAAAGCTAAAATATGAATTAAAGTAACGTACATGTAAATCACATGTCAAAGATGTGAAAGCACTTTTTATTTTAATTTCTCTGTCTCGATGTATTTCACATGATCCCACTATAAACAAAGTTTTACATAAATACATACATACCTCCTCTTGACAATATCCCACCTCATATTTTCTTATCAAAAATCGAACAACATCATAAACTAACATGATTCGAACAACAGCAAAACAAACAAATCGTTCTCTGATGAAAATCTTCGATCGCGAGAGTTTAAATCTTTTATTGGTATACGAAGCCAAAGACGATTCTGGCGGTGGTGGTGTTCACAAAAACGGATCGGTGCTTNTTTTTTTTTTTTTTTTTTTTTTTTTTACGGACGGTGATATGATTATGGAGGTGGGTAAAACAGCGGCGGCTTTTAGTCGCCGGAAAATGAGACGGGAGAGAGGTGAGATAGGAGGAAGGCTGGTGAGAGAGAGAAAGGAGGCCGGTTGTTTTTGTGAGAGAGAGAAAGGAGGAAGTGAATGAATGGCTTTATTAGGGTTAAATGGTACTCCCTCCGTCCCTAAATAAATGTCCACTATTGAGTTTTAAAGTCTTCTTTTTTTTAACTTTGATCTTAAATTATTTTATTTGTGATATGTAATACTTGATGCAAAATATACGAATGGATTTGGTTTTAAATATATTTTCATTGGTATAATTTTCATCAAGTATTACATAACACAAATGAAATAATTTACGGTCAAACTTGAGAAAAAAAAGACTTTGAAAGTCAATGGTGGACATTTATTTAGGGACGGAGGTAGTATAATTTAATGAATTTGTAAATTCCCAATGTACCCTTTTAATTTAATTGTTAATTACATTTTAAACTAAGCTATTTAATTAATAAATAGGACACTTGGCTTAATTTATTGGTTATTGGATAGATTTTATTTTTATAACTTTAACTTGGATCTTATTAGAACCCAATTATATATAGGGTGGTGTTATTGTGGTGTACACCTTAAAGTAAGATATAATAGGTACAATTGTGAACCTTTAGATCAAACACTATTGAAGAGATTAAAATCTTATTAAATGAGTGGCATATTTGTAATAAACTAGAAATTGAATGGCATATACCAATTTGATAAAACTTAATTAGCAGGTATTCAGTTCTTACGTTGACTCATTTGAATGGCGCCATGAAATTGTTTATACGCGTTGACTCCATTTACGCATAGCATAATGTGTCTTCAATGATAAACTGGACTAATTACTTAATACACATAAGTACATAACTAATTCCATGATATTCTATTATTATTATATTAGGGTGGTGGCATCGTGCCCTTTTTTCCATCGGTACCGATCGGGATAACTCGGCATAACATAACCATCGAATCGGCATGATAGATTCGGGATCAATTTCGGTATTACATACCGAATCGGTATGTTGTTGAAGCAATAAAAAATCGAACGTTGCACATTAAATTTTATTGACGTTGAACATTTACTCCCCACNAATGCGCGATGTTATGATAGCCAAAAAACGTGAAGTCGCTGCAAAATATGGATGGCCTTGCCCTTTTTAGAAATTGTTTTGTTTTTATTCCACTACGTATTATGTAATGTTTACTTTTTATTATTAATGGAATTTTATGTTTTTAATTAAATGGTTTAAATATAATTATGAATTAAATAAATAGTTTAGGCATCACATTGCCACTAAAAAATCATGTTTAGGCATCATTAGGCAAAAAATTACTAGAATGATTCTCATTGGTCAATTGGAAATAAACTTTAGGCATCATTAGGCAACGTTGCCACCACCCTTATAGTTATTAGTTTTTCTTTGAATAATTTGACTAAATACTTAAATAATATAAATAAAACTTTGTCACACATTTGAAAAGCAAATAATCAGCTTGTTTTATTTTTAAACTTTTATTTATGACATACTAAATTTTTTGATACATGCGTAGAGGCATACCAATTTTTTTGACACATTTGTTGTGACACAGTAAATTTTTTGATTCTTATATAGTGACACATTAAATTTTTTGCACATAAGTAGTGACGCACTAAATTTTGTGATACATTCGTAATGACACACAAATTTTTATGACACATATTCAGTGACAAACAAAGTCTTTTGACACACTTAGTGTCAAAATAATTTCTAGTGACACACTAAGTTTTTGATACATATATAGTGACACATCAATTTTTTTATGCTTTTTTCCTTAAATATCCGAAACATATATAGTGACACACTAGTTTTTTGACACATTTGTAGTGTGACACTAACTTTTTTGATACATGTGTAGCGACACACTAACATATGTAGTAATACACAAATTGTTTTTTGACACATTTGTAGTGTGATATTAACTTTTTTGATACATGTGTAGCGACACACTAACATAGTGACACACTATGTGTATCACACAAATTTTATTAACACATGTAGTAATACACAAATTGTTTTTAATATGTTTGTAGTCACACTAATGATTACCCACATATTTTTAGTGACAAATCAAGCAACTATAAGTTAAAAACATGATATAAACAGCTGATGCAATACATCACGTCGGTGAAAAGCGTCTCCAAAAAAAGCAACTAAAAATAACAGCTAATGCAACTAAAAAGAATTCCAGTCCGTAAAGCAATATTCATGAAATGTTTTCTCCAAAAACTTGTGCACCTGCATTAAACATAAAGGAGTATAAACCAAATAAAAAATCAATAACGGAAAAGTACTCGTGATGTTTTCTCAAAACTTACCTCCTGTCATTTTTGCCCACCACCTTCTATACCCTTGGTTAAAAACATGATATGAAACATGAAAAAAAGAAAGAAAATTCAAGGAAAAAGA
Source organism: Artemisia annua (assembly GCA_014162995.1). Taxonomy (NCBI): domain Eukaryota; kingdom Viridiplantae; phylum Streptophyta; class Magnoliopsida; order Asterales; family Asteraceae; genus Artemisia; species Artemisia annua. Next base: position 25,461 of record LBNU01017097.1, on the reverse strand, counting down.
AAATATAAAGTAAATAAACATAGCAAATCAGCCTCCGCTTGGGTTCTCATTCGAAGGACACAACAACGCATGTATTTATTTATTTATTTTTGTGTGTGGAGAATGAGAGAATTGGAGATCTTTAGAAGAAAATGAGGATGTCGGTTTTTGAGGGGGAGAGATAAAACAAGATGTTTTTCTTTTGTGTGAAGGATGAGAGTATGTGATAAGGTTAATGTGAATATAATGAAGTGGAAGTTACTCAAATGCCCTTTTGATTTAATTAGAGATTTAAGTTTAATTTTTATTATTATTTAAAAACTATTGCCACTTGTCACACATTGGTTGGTGCCTATTGTATCTTATTTTAAAGTGTTCACCACATGAACGCAAATATATATAGGGTGGTGTTATTGTGGTGTACACCTTAAAGTAAGATATAATAGGTACAATTGTGAACCTTTAGATCAAACACTATTGAAGAGATTAAAATCTTATTAAATGAGTGGCATATTTGTAATAAACTAGAAATTGAATGGCATGTACCAATTTGATAAAACTTAATTAGCAGGTATTCAGTTCTTACGTTGACTCATTTGAATGGCGCCATGAAATTGTTTATACGCGTTGACTCCATTTACGCATAGCATAATGTGTCTTCAATGATAAACTGGACTAATTACTTAATACACATAAGTACATAACTAATTCCATGATATTCTATTATTATTATATTATAGTTATTAGTTTTTCTTTGAATAATTTGACTAAATACTTAAATAATATAAATAAAACTTTGTCACACATTTGAAAAGCAAATAATCAGCTTGTTTTATTTTTAAAACTTTTATTTATGACATACTAAATTTTTCGATACATGCGTAGAGGCATACCAATTTTTTTGACATATTTGTTGTGACACAGTAAATTTTTTGATTCTTATATAGTGACACATTAAATTTTTTGCACATAAGTAGTGACGCACTAAATTATGTGATACATTCGTAATGACACACAAATTTTTATGACACATATTCAGTGACAAACAAAGTCTTTTGACACACTTAGTGTCAAAATAATTTCTAGTGACACACTAAGTTTTTGATACATATATAGTGACACATCAATTTATTTTCAGAACTCTCTTAGAGCAGCCCCTGCAGATGCATTTGAGGTTGTGTGTTATGAGTCGATGTGATTCAACGGTCTTAGATGATCCAGTTGTCGTAGATGGTCCACGTGGTGATCATCTTATGGAGAAAACAAGAATGATACGTGCCATGACATCCTTGGCTCAGGTGGTTATGGAATATTCAGCAAGATTTGCACGTACTAACGAAATGCATGTGGCACTATCCTTATACGAATGAGACAACTGCACGTGACATTGACGCATAACGATTTTAAGATATGGTTGTCACGCATGTCCTTGCCCTGGAGTTTGTTCTCCAGAATGTGCTCAACCAATGTTTTCCTAGGATTCCACGACGTTTGTTGGGCTTTCAGCCTTATGGGCCGTGTGAAAAGCTTTAAAAAGACAAATATCTATGAGAACGATAAAAAGCCTTGAAAAAAAAATAAATAAAAAATAAAAAAGTAAAAAAAAAATCTTGAAAAACTTTGTAACCCGAAAATAGAGGATGTTGGTGCATAAAGGAGTTGTAAAGGAAGTTTTTCTAACTTTGAGTTTTTACACCATTTTTTTTTTAATTTTTAATGCACAAAAAGCAAAATTATAATGCACAAACAAAAAAAAATAATAATAAAATAATAAAAAAAAATAAAAAAAAAAATTCACAAAATTTTCAACTTTAGATTTTGATGCACAATAAATTATGATACCATATGCTAAAAAGAAGTTGGATGCAAAAACAAATTTTTTATGCTCAAAAATGTGATTTACAAAATTTTAGTGGACAAACGGTTCTTTCACGATTTTTTTGCATCAAAACTATACACTTAAAATAATAATAATAATAACAATAACAATAACAAAAATAAACAACTTTTTTATTCACCAACATCCGCTATCTTATAGAATTTTTTCAGAAATTTTTAAGAACCTTTTAGTCTTTTAAATCTTTTTTATCCTTCTCACGAATATTTGTTTTTTTTTTTTTTTAATTTTAACCTTACCCTGTATATATACGAACATTTTGGAAAAGTAGATAAATAAACCTAACTAAATACTGAGTAATACAAGAAAGTCTCATCATTAGGCCAGGGAATATCATGTTCAATGTTGATTAACTGCAAATACAATACTTATACAACTTAAAACATTTTTGTCATAGACTCCTAAAATAGAGAGAGAACATATAGAACTTTTACATAGTACAAGAAACCAGAATAGCTAGAAATGAAGCTCAAAGATTAACGCTGTTGAAAATTACGGTACTTGATACCACACACAAAGATGATGAAAAACAGAAGGACCCAACCAATATGTGCTGTAGCCACCACTGGCAGGAAGTCATACTCGAACCCAAACTCTTCTTTCATGAACCCTTTCACCGTTATACTACCAACGCCAGGCATCTCAAAAGCTAGATTTTCTTGACCAAATTGACTGGTTAGGAGACCATATATTGTCCAACTGAGAGGGTTTCCCCAGTAATACCATCTACTCCATACTGGTATATGCTGCAATAACCAAGTTAAGTTACAGTATGTTATTATATTGTTGAGCACCAAAAAAACACGACCACTCAGATTTATTGAAAATAAACTGATGATGGTGACATACAACAATTTTCTGAGTTGAAATTTGCTGAAAAAAGTATTCCAATCAAGATTGCTAAATATAAGAAATGTTACGCATATGCTTATTATAAGATGTACTGGTATCAATGTGCTTACAATAAAGTGTTTCTTTAACCTTAAAATAAGGTAATAAACCAACAAAAGTCTTAACACTCTAAACTGCATGTTGGTTTTCAAAAAACACCCTAACCCAATAAGCTGAAAAGATAAGCAATCACAATTTCTGGGGTGGGGTAACAGTTCAAAGCGGATCGGGTCAAAACAAGTGTAGTTTTCTTTTTCTTACAACGGGACGTCAGGTGATGCTAGGCAGTCCGCAACAACTTCTGGCTTTTTCAAATCTACAAAAAATATCCTATATGTTTAAGCAAAAAGAGGTTTCATATATTTTGGGTACACTTTTGGCGACTGTTTACCATTCCAGTTTTTTCCCAATAGAACCCAAACCAACCCATTTACTAATACTGCAAATATTTATCCTTAGTTATTAAAACACTGCAAAATCGTTGAATATATTACCTTGCCCCTGTCTAAATGATAATCAAACATTATCAACACCCAACATTTGTTAAGGGAAAAAAATGAACAGAAATGACTTACCGGTCTAGGAATAATAAACCCTGAGAACAAGTTCCAAAGGCAGAGGAAAAAGTAGACTATAACAGCTGAAATCTGAGGATTTGGCGACAGAGACACTATCATCATACCGAACATAGTGAAGTAGATGATACTCGTCAGAAAATAGTAGTAGAACCATAAGAATTTTGCAATTGTCCATGGGAATCCAATCATTGGGTACAAAAGGCATGCGTAAATGAAAGTTTGAATTGCAATATAGATTGACTCAACCGTCACCTGAACAATATGAACATTATAATTAGTATACTCAAAGTTAAATATAAATAAAAACTTTCTAGCAGTGGATATGCAATAAAATTTGCAACATGTCCATATTAAGATAGCTTTCAAGGTACAGATATCGAATCTTCATTGCACTTAAAGCATCAATTATATGTAAAATTCAGGAAAAAACGACAGCACAGTACTAATTGGACAACTCAATCAAACCGACCCGTTTGACACGTTTAGTTTTCACGTTACCTGAGCAAGAGCATATGGTAGTGAAGAATACATCCCAGCAGCCCTTTCGCGGTAGAAAACTGTTCTCTCAACAGCAACAATAGGCTGCACACCATTTTGATTCATTGCACCAAGGAAGACAACTGCAGAGTGAAAAGCTCCTAACATGCTTACTAGATCTTGTAGTTTTTCTCTGGACGCATAAAACGACAGTAAGTTGAATCGCAAATCTAGTCTTCTTAACACATGCTTTTCAGGGAAAACCTCAATGAAATTTGATTTTATTATCCATAATAATCTTACATCTTTTCACCAATGTTGAAGAAAACAACACCGAATGTCACAGCAGTGAGGACTGTGATAGAAAATCGGGTGATATTATACTGTAGGTTTCTCCAGTAAGACCAATGTTGCTTCCACAAACAAGCTTCAAACTGTACAAGAAACGGTTGAGCATACTTGGTTCGAAAGACTAGGTCATCGGAACCAGTTAAAGGAGTACTAATCGCTTTATTAAGATCTTGATTGCGCCTGCATATATACCAAGGACATATAAGCCAAGCTTCCAGTACAAATCAAGTTTTGAACAGTCATTAATAGTATGTATGTCACCTAAAAAAAGTACAGATCAAGTTTTGAGTTCCTTGCATTCTGTTTTGTTGAAAATATGTGCAGACTTGAAATCTTACCTTGTTCGGTCATTGGTTACTATTGAGTGTGCTTGTGTAAGTGCATGGACTATTCAGGCAATGATCTCAAAGTGATTAAGTAGAAGAACTAAAGTTGCTGATAAGCAAAGTAGAGGGACCAGAGTGGAACAACGGAGATACGCATCTCTCCACCGAAGAAACCCTAATTTAATGATTTAATCATTGTCTTTCTCTCTTCGATAGTCGCTTTGCTAGGGCTTCATTTGATTATACTGTTCCTCCAACTTATGTGTTATTGAGTGAAAATATTGATTCACTATCATCTTATTAGTGTTGATCTTGTTATATTTTTGTTAATTATGAGTTCTTTAAGTCAGTAATTCATTGTTACGTTGACTGATGTGATTACTTTGTGACAGATTCATTGAAATTCTAAGATACTTTTATATGTTCCGTGCATACCATCGCGCTGGCAAAATTACCTATAATACATAGTAATTTTTTGATTTAGGTCCACAAGTTTCCATAGTTTGCCAATATTCAACAGCATTTTCGAACTTGACTAGCTAGTTGTAATTAGACACTTCAGTTAGATACGAAGCCATGTTAAGAGTTGTACTTTTTAGGGATGAGGAGAGTAACTTGTTATTCCAATGAAAAAAAAAATGACTTTTTACATACCGATAAAGAGAAGAGTTGAAATATATTTCAGCAAAGTCGGCTCTAAGTTGATTCTCAGCAGTGCAAGAAGTCACCTCCAACGCCCATGTAGCAGGATTATAACCATTCGTAATCCTTGGTACTCCCGAAATACCCTATAACAACCAATGGGGATAAAGAAAAATTATCACCATAAACCTAGCTCCAATTAAGAGTTAGCAATGACACTCACTTCAAAATACTCTATCAGCTTGTGTGAATGTTGACCTAAAGGTCCAGCATAAACAATTTGTCCTCCCATCTTCATCAAAATCAACTGCAAGTTAAAGATAACAATCAGCAACCAATCTGACACTGATTAAATGTCATCAAGAACAAAACTTATTTTGCTACATACCTCATCAAAAGATTCAAATATGTCTATGCTTGGTTGGTGAATTGTGCATACAACAGTTCTTCCTGTGTCCACTGTATTTCTTACTGTTCGCATCACAATGGCGGCAGCTCTAGCATCAAGGCCAGATGTTGGTTCATCCAAAAAGATGATGGATGGATTTGCCACTAACTCTACAGCTATTGTCAGCCGTTTTCTTTGTTCAATTGAGAGACCATCTACTCCAGGGAGACCCACTATAGCATCCCTTATAGGATTAAGCTCCATCAGTTCTATCAACTCGTCTACAAACATCTAAAGTTCAAAAACCAGTTAAATAAAAGCTAACCATAATGTACTTGAGGTTATTGTTTTCTAAAAAGAGAGCATTATACACTTGGAGATATGAATCGCTTTAAGTCTGAGTGGCATTTTCCCACTGAAAGAGAACTATTGTTATGTTACTAACAATATAAATATTAGCAAATACCTTGCGTGACCTTGTATTTACATCTGAAGATAGTCGAAGCCAAGCTGAATATAGAAGAGATTCATGAACAGTTACATTTGGTGTATGAATATCATTTTGTTCACAATAACCACTGACACGAGCAAATGTTGCTTGGTTCTTTGGGTAACCTGAAACAAAGATGCTCCCTTCGATATATCCACCCGTCTTTCGTCCTGCTAACACATCCATCAAGGTTGTCTTTCCAGCACCACTAACTCCTGCAAGAGCAGTCAATATCCCAGGTCTGAAAGCACCACTAACATCGTTAAGCAATTGAAGATGATCGCCTTTAACCCCTCTTGCCTTCATTTCCTGGAGAAACACGAGTGAATTTTATTATAGCAATAAAATACATCACCATGGTTAATCATTATTCATCCCCTCTCAACATAAAAACCTAAAAAAGAAAATTCTTTATTTTGGTCAAGTGAAACGCTGAAACATGTACAGACTGTTCCAAGTTTCTAATAATAAGTATGGCAGCACTTCCTCATTGATTTAAGTAATGATCCTTTTTGATTTAAAACCAAGCGTGCCTTAAAGAGAGCCATAGAACCATCTGAGTAAACTTGTATAGTAATACATTTACAACCGATTTCCTTTTTTGAGTAGTTAAGTCTATTATTTCCTAAGAACTCATCTCCTAAATCAATTATAGTGGCACGTGATCCATTATGGGTCAATGATTCACCAACAATTTCTAGATTCGATATGTCTAGCATTTCGATAAAAGAATGAGAGGATCAGATAACCTATAATGATAAACATACAAGTCAATAGGATACGTTTAAGTAGTTCATCTTTCCGAAAGGCAATAGGTAAATCAGGTTAATTAAGGAAAATGTAATGGGCAAGACACGCTGACGGGGTGCATCACTAGGTACATCTTCCAACAGAGAGGACAGTTCACGAAATGTAGAACAAGATCGACACATGCATACTTGGAAGATAGGTGGTCGTTGAGGTTCCAAAGATGGTATTGTATGAGATTGGGAATCGAAGGTAATAGTATTCAGTGCACCTAAGTATGGGATGTGGACATGAGGAAGAAAATAGTTCATCTTCTTGGTAAGTGACACCACATGCAACAATATAATGTAGTCAATAAAACATCAGTCCAAAATGGATTGGGGACTGCCTCTTATGAAATAAAAGCGCTCGATCCAAACATTAGTAGGTGGTAATTTTTTTGGTCCTTAACTTCATTTTGGGCTAGCATGTCAACACATGATGACCCATAAAGAATGCATTGTTGAAGGGGTTAATGGCATATAATAGCTACGAACTTTCTCAAGTGTTCACATGTCAGTAATGAACTTTGTAAAATACAAGAATACCCATCAAACTTTCAAATTTTGTTTTATCAATGTAAAAAGCTCATCTCGTTGCGTATGATAATGAAAAAAAATTGAAAGTTGGATGAGTATTGTGGTATTTTTTTTAAAGTTCGTATCTGATAATGAAACAAAATTTGAAAGTTTGATGGGTATTGTTGTATTTTAAAAAGTTCACAACTGACATTTGAACACTTGGGAAAGTTCGTAGCTATTACATACCATTAACCCTTGTTGAAGCATATAAGATTGAAATGACTGAGAAGAGTTTTCTTTTGCATCATCGCAGCATGACGTTTGTACAACGTTAATTTGCGTATCTTTGTGAATTACGATGGACCGATGGAGGCTGTGATGTCGTACATTGGGAAAGTAGACATGTTTTTTTAGTTGATCCTTTCTAGAACAATGTGTGTATATATTAAGACTTGATAATGAATTTAAGGCCTCTTAAAATCTGTTGTATGGCTGTATGCATTTAAATATGACTAACCACTGGTACATCAATTGAGTAGTTCACATGGTTGAAAGCTAGTGAAAGGGGCTGAAATGGCAAAACCATTCCTCTGGTTTCCATACTGTCACCACCATGAACAGTTGAGCCGTTCTTCTCTGAAGTGCTTTCCACTTTGATCTTGGCACCTGAATCATTAACAAGATATAACAACAATCAACAATAGGTTATCGCTACAAGAAAAACAACCTTTAACGAAGACTCATATCTCGTCACTAACAGAATAAAATCGTCAAATGGAGCTGTTTTAGTGACGAAAATTGGGGTCGTCACTTGTCGTCACAATAGGTCGTTCTCTGATTTTGTTTAGAGACGAAATGCAAAAAGGTTGTAACTAAAAAGTGACTAGACAATAGTCGCCACTGATTTATGACAACTTTTTTCGTCACTGAATCAGTCACTAAAAACTGATAGTCGTCACAAGTTTGGTCTAGTTAATGTCCATTAGTACGAAACATGAGGTCACTATCAATGTTTATTGAGTATTAGTCCAGCGTTATACTTTAGTAGAAAAACATAACTTACTGAAAAACCACAATTTTCTTTCACTAATAAACGAGCACAAAGGTAGAGACCGGACCTTCATATACTTTACTTTGATTAAGTTCACTGAAGGATTTCTTTATATAACTTTCATCTCTGATAACAGCTTTAGTTTGAGTGATAGCTGAAATTATTTCCCAGGCAAACAAATCATGAATCATACACTCAACTTCCAAAGTCTAAAACTAAAAACAAAACAAAGAATCAGTGATTGTTAGAGTAGATTACTTACGATTCAATAAAGTTAGCGAAATGATAAATAACATATTGAAAAGACATGAGAACCCAATGAGTACTCCTATAGAACCATAAAACCAGTAATCCTTCGTGAAAAAACTTCTTGATTTGAGAAGGGCTTCCCCAATCGTTGATGCATTAATATGGGAGTCGAGGTAAGGCTGCATTAGGGGAATATTTGAGATAGGAAACAGGAACTTATATATGTTGCACGAACAAGTATACAGAACTTCCATCCAAACCTATTACAGTGTTATAATGAAAATATGAATCGCACTTACAGCACTCCATCTTTTGTCTAGAAACTCGTTTATAACTACGGCATTTTGTGCATACATCATTGGAGAAGCATAGAATGCCCATGACACCCATGGCTCTGTATCATCTGTAAGAATTATAAACATAATACAGTTTTTCATGATTTCTCCCCCATATTGAGTTCTGAATATGTTTTGGGGAATACGTTAAAATAGCAGGAAGATAAACTCACGAAGCACCCGTCAAACAAAGAAGTTATAAGTAACAAGAACTTAGAAGGGAAAGCTTACTCTTTGATACAACAAATCCACCAAGGACTAAAATCAGGAAAGAGGTGAAGATACCCAAGGTGTTTGCAAGAACATCTGTTCTTGCAACAGCAGCAATGAATCGAAAAAGGGAGAGAGCCATTTGATGTATGGCAAAGAAGGTCAGGAACTGCTTAAAGAATCTGAACCACAAACACGTTGGCTCGTTAATGAAACAGATCGGGCTGTATAAATTACATATTGGTTAAAAGCTTAAGCATAAGGACTTTTGACATTGTTTTCCTAGCTATTTAATAAACGTAAAAGTCATAGCTTTAAATGACTCGTGCTGGTATTAAATCATCATTGTAGGAGGCAATAACTACAAACATTAACCAGCATCCAAAAAGAATTTTAATAGATAGGCCAGAAGTCGAACTACACATTTCATGGCAGTTCCTTTATGTTCTAACACATAGCTTGAGTTCCTGCTATAATAGGGAAGACCTTGACATTTTTTCCCAAGAAAAGATAAAAACTTTTAAGACTTACAAAGTGATTGGACAACTCAAGCTTAATTAAAACAACTAGAATTTAGCATCATACCTGCTGGCATCTGGTGCATATCCTATTGCATAATATGTTAAAATTACCCATATTCCTGATTCCATCAAAGATAATGGAATTTTAAGTATCCAAATGGGTAGAGCAAAAGCCCAGGCAGGATATAACAGTGAATCTCGATGCTTATAGAACACTGGAAGCCTCATAACGGTCACTACAAGCTCAGCCATTCCATTAAACATCACTATAAGGAGACCAAAGAAAAGAGACCCGATAAACTTTCCTCCATCTTCCAGACTTCCTACATGCATCTCAGTCCTAAAGAACACGGCAATGGCTACCAACGACATGAACGTTAACTGAAATATTTTAAATATGTAAAGCGCATAGTTCCGCTTTGTTAACAACCACTCCTTATAAAAGCAGGCTTTCAGAAGGTCGAGATTAGTTTTTCCATACTTCTCTTTCACCAGGGCATCTGGATGTGCTTTTGATTTATCATAAGGCGTCAAAATATCTGTTTCAAGTTTCTGTCCAATGTGGAATGATTTGAAAGCCTGTGTAAATTCAGAGATCGGAATGTATCTATAAGGTTGTTCGGTCTTGTACCAGTATTGTTCTTGGTTTTTCCTTGATGTTACCTCTTGTAGAAAGTCAGCCACTCCCTTTCTATCTGGGCACTTGAAACCGATGGACTCAAAAAATTCAAGAACATTTTGACAAGGACCTTGATATACAATATGACCTTCTGACATCAATATGACATCATCAAAAAGTTTGTAGGTTTCTGGGTCAGGTTGCAGAAGAGAGATAACCGCAGTCAAATCCATTACATGTACCATTTCTCTTAAGACTTTGATGATATGATAAGTTGTGGAACTGTCCAATCCATTTGATATTTCATCCATAAAAAGAACCCTTGCAGGTCCGACGAGCATCTCTCCTGTTTCATATTGCAATCAAAATGTAGCAATTTAGTTATGTTATAATCAAACTAGTTTTAGACACCTGCATGGTAGTAAAGAAATAGTGGTTTATGCAAAATTATATTTTGTGGGTATCCGATGTAATCATTGTAGAAGTTGTGTAAACATCATATATGCTTGTAAAACATACCAGTGGTTACACGTTTCTTTTCTCCACCAGAGATACCTCTTATCATTTGATCACCGACCATAGCATCAGCACAAGTTTCCAAGCCAAGTATCTATCATATGACAATGCCAAGAATCATACAAACAGTACATATACTTGGCTATACCGAGCTAAAAAAGTAACAAACCTTGATTATATAATCGGTTATCAAATTAGATTCCTGGCCTGGAAGAGATGTCGCCTTCATGAAAGCATCAATATCCGGATCAGGATTAATTCCGGCTTGTTTTTCTCTCTTCAAGATTTCCGTGAGCAAGCGATATCTTGGCCCTACACCTAAGCACCGTCCTGAAAAATCTAATGTCTCTCTAACTGTCATCTCCCCAGAGTGAAGATTATGAGGACTTATATAAGCACTAGTTCTTTGAGGAATAAATTCAAAGAGCTGGTGTCCACAATACGAAACATTTCCAGATACCTGTTTCAAGATACGAAATTATGTAGTATAATTGAGTAGACACACACAAATTATTTGTTAAAAATGTCCTCATAAAGCTAATGAAATGATATACTTTAAGGGCATGATCAAGTTTCCCTGATAGTGCTAAGAAGAATGTAGTTTTGCCTTCCCCTGGTGGACCCAAAAGCAATGTCAACCTGCATGCAGTAAATCACATTATCATCTTCTAGATCAGAAAACATTTGTAGAAAATTTAGATGAACAAAGCAAAATAAATATACCTTGATGGTTTGATAATGCCACTAACAGACTCAAGAATTTTGACGTTCTTCTTATTAGATGGTACAATTCTTATTAATCTCAATGCACTCTAATTGAAAAAAAAATAAAAATAAAAATGTTAATGAAAATGAAGCAAAGAAGGAAGTACACATTTAGGATTGTCGAATAAAACCCTCAGCTAACAAGCATATATGGAGAACAAGAATTGACAACAAGCAACACAAGTATAAACAAGAATACCCTCAACCTTACTCTTATTACTTTATCAATAAGTTACCACTTATGAGTTACAAAAAGAGGTATCTATAAAACAAAAGACCTAGACCTCTATTTATAGGCATCTAGGCAAGAAAACCTTAACTTAGTCGAATTAGTTATGTCGACTTCTCTTAATTCTAACCTAACTGGCCCCCATAGAGATTTGTGAAGAAGATCAGAAGAAAAGAACTCATTCCATATAAAGATTTCCTTCCGTAAAAAATCTTCGAAAAATTCCAAAAAGATTTGACAGCAAAAGGGAGATTGATAAACGAAAAATCGCTAAAAGTATTTCTGAAAAAAATATAAAAAATACCCAACTTTAATTTCTGATGAACAAAACATGTGATAAAAAATAATATTGGTAAACACTGAAAAAAGTGATGAAGACAGCAAAATCGATGAAAAAAAAAGGATGTATAACTTCTCCGTTAAGATTACCCCCAAAACAAGTTTTTTTACTCAAATGTACATGCCTAACTAGGATATTCTCATGACCGTTTCCGACAATTTCCCAAGTAATCCTCTGGATATGGATCGAGTATGTCTGAAGTCTGAACCAAGAGACCTCTTGGCCACCTAGTAATAAACAATAACATTTACAAATTATTTGTCATAAAAAAAAAAAAAAAAAAAAAAAAAAAAAAAAAAAAAAAAAAAAGAAGAAGTATATTCTTAGTTTTTGGACAACCTCCTTCTAGTTCTACTTCATTCCTTTATACAATCCTAAGCTACCCTAGTTCTACTAATACAATTAACCTAGTTTCAACTAACCCATAGGAATTGTCTAATATCGCTAACAATGATCATGACTAAAAACTGAAAGAAAAACTTGTACCTGGATCAATTTGCATGCGGTATTGAAGAGAGAGGAAATAGAAGCCTTGTGCCCGACATAAACTTCTTCGGCTTCTCCTTCAACTGTTAAGTTCTCGTATCTTATTTCAATCTTTGGTGTATCAATCCCAACCCTACATCACTTTATAATGTTAACTATAGTATACTTGTTTAAAAGTTAAAATTTTAAAAAATGAGTTTTTTTGTTGGGTGACAAAATACCCCTGTAAAATCCAACACAATCTATTAATTATTTAAAATATTAATTATCTAAAGGGATAATCTAAATGCCCTAGTTGCCCAAGGTCAAAGGTTTTTGGACCGCTTTTTTTCTCGTTTCCAAACTAGACCGGGTTGTCCTGTACAATTGAACAACTATCTCCAGTAAGTGACAAGTGTGCCTTCAATTTATTGTGTTTTTTTGGAAGCATTTATTGTGGTTTTATTGTTGTTTCGATGAAAATATGAGACCAACTTTGCATATACTGTATGTTGATAGGGAGCCGTTAGGGAAGGAAGTAAATAGATTAGTTATTTAGGAAAAAAAACGACCTATTTAAAAGAAGTCATGATTACAACTGGATTGTGTTGGAAATGTGGCGTGTAAATAGAGCAGATGATGCACAAGGACCGATCTAATTATATTTAAACTTAGTTATAACGGTTGTTATCTTAATAACCGGTCTATTTGACGTGTTAGTTAGTAGATCAGGTTTTAAAGGAACCCCTCCATTTAAAGTGATCTATTTAAGCTTTTGTGTAGTAGCGTTGCCATGGTCGACGGTTTAAAATATGTTTTTGATTATGGAAAAAATATTTGGAATTTCTCGTAAAAAAAATAAAATAATCAATTATAAGAGCATTAGCACTAAACTTACCGATAATACGCCATGTTTTTTGGTTCGTTAATTTGTATTACATTCTTTTCAGAAGTAAGTAAATGAGCATATAATAATAAAATACGGAGTAAAGATTAAAGAATAGTGAAAGAAAAGATCACCTGTCAATCCTATCCCGTATTTTCCTCAAGAATTTCTCATGATCTTCATCTACAAACTCTAGGACTCTATCAAGTAAATTTGATTGTTGCACACTGCATCTCACCTCGTCCGTAGAACAATCATTTTCAGCCATTTTCTAAGACAACCAACCAATCAACACGTTCACCAACAACCACTATGCCGTCATAGGGGATTGAACGAAGTTCTCTATGTATGTAGAAGCATGGCATCGTATTCATAATATATATTGCACATTAAAGGTATGTGCCAAATACTATGTGCCAAATTTAGGAAAAGACAAAATAAGTTAAATAGAAGTAATAACAATAATAAGATACTCTCCTCTCACTATACATTAACTTCATAGAAACAAAATTTTATAATTCATATTACAATAATAATAATAATAATAATAATAATAATAATAATAATAATAATAATAATAATAATAATAATAATAATAATAAAATACTCTCTCCTCATCATACATGTAATTAATGGGGAGGCTATTTTCATACTAAATTATTTTGATTACATGGTGCGACTAAGCTTTACACGTTCCGGCGGAGCCTTTTTGAACCATGTCTATAAATATTTGATAATTCCGTATCGTATACATTTATAAAATTTTGACATCTGAAAATATATGTTTGATTTATCTGAATGCAGAATGTAACACATTCAATAACGCCTATGTATATATAACCAGGTACAACATCACGTTTTACACTTGAGGAAAGTACATTAGCAAAATACATACTTATTGCATACAAATGATTATATCTTGAAATTGATGGAAAGTACATTGGCAAAATACATATATATCGTGTTCAAATGATTATATTTTGAAATTGTTATGAGTGAATCTCTAAATACCCCTAAAAATATATCTATCGCATACGAATAAATATATCTTGGAATCGCTATGACTAGATCTCCAAATACCCCTAAAAATATCGATAAATGCTTGGTCTCCAATGCTATTTGCAAAAGATGTTGTTCGTTCGAGTTTTGCAGCAAATCCGAAAACAACAAAAAATATCATTAAAAGCTGTCTTTTTTGTGCTGCGTGCAAAACATGTTGTTCGATCTCATAACTTACTTGAACTTGTGGTTTCATCATTTCCAGTCATTACACTACTTTTTTCATGTCACCTTCACGTAGAATATAAACGCGGCACAACATGTACGACCCCATGTGTTGTCGTTAGATGGTAAGCAGCATCATTTGCTTATAAGGTGGGACAACGTTGAGCAACACACTCATCTAACAGTCGAGAGTTCTAAGTATTTCACAAAACATCACATAATGAGTAGGAGTACCGGACCAAAAAATAAACCAAAGCTATGATGTACAATCCATAAATTTCCCCAAACCATTAAACTTGTTACCTAAGATGGTGTTCAGTTTGCATTAAAAATATGTGTAATTTGTAAATTAGACATACTAACATTGGACTCAAAAGGATAAAAGATATCAATATAAATGTTATCTAGGAGGCAAGCAAGAATAAATTAATTAAAAAAAGGCTTATGAATGTTTTTTTCCAAGCTCATGTAATTTTTTTTCCATCACAAAACTTCTCCTTGCTAGTGGCCTAGAAAAGCATGGTATCATTTCTCTCAATCTCCTCATCCTAACCTCGTATGTTGATTTGGCGTACAATGGATAGTCCGAATAAAATAAATAACAATTCACAACTAATTGGAATTAATGTAGAACAAAATTAAGACGCACAAACACTAAAAACCTACTAAAAACAGGGCGCATTATCCAAATGGAATCGTATAGAAATGCTACACACAAACATAAAAACCAAACACATATCCAAATGAAATCGTATAGAATAATTGTAGCATTATGTCTAAGGTCAGATATTGTATTGGATACACAATGAGGGCGCATTTTATGGCTCTAAACCAAAAAGGCGATACTTAATGTAGAGTATACGTGCAAACAAAAATAATATGCACCTGTGTTGCGGTCAATTTTTATGGTAGCAACTTTTGGTGTCCCGTGCATAGTAACAACTTCAATGCTAACCTGAAAAGACAAATTCAGATACAAAAACAATCAGTTAACATTTTCATTTAATAGCATATATGAAATAAGCAATTATGACCATAACTTATTCTTAGCATATAAAATCAACATTTATGACTAAATTTCACTCTATAAAGGATATCAGAAATCACCTAATTAGACAACCCCAAAAATTGCCTACAACTACTTCCATCCACCTATTTCCAACATCAGGAAACAGAAGGGTGTGATTTAAACATTGTGAATTGCACTCACGTAGACATAGTTTACAGAAAAATAAAACATGACACTGCATTCAAATCCCATAAAAAATAGGAAAATATATATACAAAAAACGGTGCCTGCCACATAACTGAAATATAAAGCAATTCTGAGAATGCATTACAAAATACGTAGACGTGTTTTGCAATATGTAAGGATCATAAAACCCCAAATGATATTCAAGAAAATAACACAACTACTCACCATTAAATCATTTGACGTGGTTTCAAACGTGTATTCATTTGGTAACTTCGTAAGCAACTCTGTATTCGGCGTCAAATCCCACATATTCTAAATCCATGAAAACAAAACTCGTCAAAATCCCAACTAATTATTAAACAATCATAACAACAAAGCACATGTAATAAATAAGATCTAACAATAAACAAACCTCATATAGAAAGTGACTACTTACACCAATGCACACCTTTTTTTTATGCAACGACTCTATCATACCGATCTTTATACTTTCTTTACTAACTCCTTGACGTCCATATTAAACCATATATGTCTCTTACCAAAAATCGGAATGAAATATTTAACCTTCTCTCGCCAAAAAACACAGCCACACTATCCAAAAATAGAAAGTAAGAGAATCACTTCCTCATCATCATCTGATGCATCCATCCTATTTCAAATGTCTTTGAACCAACATTTACAGGGATTTTTTTGGTTAAAAACAAGTTGGTATGGCCTCCTATATCTATCCACAACATCATAGTTTTGTACTATATCAAGATGGTTCTCGACATTTCAATGCAAGTTCAAATTGGATTAAGAGTTAACCTACTCCATGCATCATACTGAACCTTAATATCAATTTCTCCCACCCCCTCACGACAACATTAGTATGTCCAGTTGAGATTTCTCGGATCTCCTAAATACAAAAAAAAAAAAAAAGAAAACGGCTAACAATTGGCATGCGTAAAACTATACTGCTTTATATTAATTACAAAGCATCGGTGTTGAAATAACCCTTTTTCTTTTTTGATTAATAGCACTTATGAAATCAAATGCTATAACTACAACGTATGCAAACCATACAAAATCAACACCTATGATTGTACATCGGATATTAAAGGCAATGAGGAAGCAATTATTTTTTCAAAGACAAAAAATATATTGCGACATGACGAAAAAAACAACTACGACCACAACTCTGACAAAACATACAAAAAATGGATATCAAGAACCATTTTGTAGGAACTTAGATCTATAACTTTATCACACAATATAGCACAATATGAAGTAAAGATGGTGACTTGATACTATGTATATGGCGTATGAATATGGGGAGAAAGAGATGAATAAGAGAGAACTTTATTATCAAAAACACACACAATACATACTCAAGCACACCTTACAAATGAGGCTTTGATGTGCTTTGATACATAAGATGATGGCACCCTAATGGGCTTGGCCATGGGCTTCGTTTGGATTGGATTGGACTTGGATTCTAACTTAACTAAATGGACTAGCTTATCATGACTAATAAACTATTAGCTTAAGTCCAATCCACGAGCCTTTTGACTGGTCTTTTGTCTTCTTGGTCTTTGAACTTTGTGTGTTGTCATAGAATAGTCTTTAGTCTTTGTTCCTTCATGCTTTGTGATCTTTGATTAATGTCGTTTGGTCGTTCTTTGCCTTTGATCAACATCTTTACTTTGTTGTCTTTACATCTTTCTCCAACATGCTCATACTTTGTTCGACTTTGTCTCTTTGTGAAGTTCTCTTCTCTTTGACTTTGATCTTTGTCTCTTGACTTTGTAGATTCTTTAACTTTTACATAGAATCGTTCTGAACTATACATTACTTTGATATTTGATGAGAGCTTAGCTTTGCTTGGTATGAGCATGTGGATCTTTGAGTGGTGATGAATTATGATGGTATCGGTCTTTCTCCAAGGAACATTCATCGGTAGCTGCATGGTAAGTGTTAGTAATAATCTCTAATCGATCATCGTATACTTTTCATAAGGATTCGACCACTACGATTGTTTTACTGATGAATGTCTTGATTCCATTCACCTTGGTCAGGCACATCAGCCATCCTAATCCCGTTAGGGATAGTTATCATTACATAGGATAAATCCAAGTAACGACCCACGTCTTAAGGACTCAATTCGTTAGAGGAATCTCCTTAGTGGGATTTCCAACACTTACAAGCTTAGACTTCAAGATAATCAATAGCATAGTGTGAAGACTTTCTCTAATCCATACAAAGGCTATTCCTGAATTGGATACCCTCAATAACGCTTACAACAGATATACCGAAGTATACCCACAATTTAGGTGAGTCGCTGAAGTACACCGAAGTATCACTCCACGATTGTAGACCTTTTGAAACAAGTAACCACCATAATATGTAAGGCAAGATCCGAAGATCTCATATAAGACTCTTATACAACTTGTGTCCTTTTTGGCGAACACAAGTGTATGCATAGGAAAGTATGTCCTAAGAGATCTTTTGATCAATCTCATGGCTCTAGACTCGATTACGTGCGTTTTAGTTTTAGTTGTCGGAGGCATGGAGCAAAGGGCCTCCTTTTCAATAACACATCTCGGAGTGAGAGGTCGATAGATTATACAAGGTTCTCCGTGAGAAATGAAACAAGTACCTTTTAAGAGATACCCGAGTGGCTAGAAGGTTAAGTGCAGTGCATCACTGGGTCCATGACGCCTTGTCTTCAACCGGTGTCACCTTAGTAACAAACAGTAGCATATGAATTGAACCTGGTTTCTGCCCTAAGGTTGAACATTTGGAGGGCTATTTCTTTTCACCCTTTCATTTACTTTTCTTTTAATTCTTCAACCCATTCTTTCCCTTTCTCATTTCATTACTCCTTTTTTCAATCATACCTAAGGACTTCTAATTCTAATCTATTTGAGTTGTCCTTGGGTAGATCCCTCCGGCTTTGGTGGATCATAGGACATAAACCTAACATTAATCACCTTATAACACCTTGAATCCCTAGGTTTATTGATCACATGCCTTAAAACTTTTTGTAAAATCTCTCAAAGTGTTTATGATTTTAAAGCACATTTTGTTAATACTTCGAGAGTTTTTCATTTTCAGAAATACTCCCCCTTCATATGTGCTCATGAGTTTTTAACATAAATTTGCACATGTTAGGTAGAGTTCGCACTTTTGAATTGATCGACATTCAGTGAACAAGACCGATTTGAGACACGTTTACATCACTAGTTAGACTAGCTTGAAATTATTACCCTGCCTGGTCAAGTCCAAAGAAAGTTTCTCGAAATGGTACATTCTACTTGGACAAAGTCCTTTTGATTACTGACATTTTAAGCTTCGTCAATTCATTGGTTATATCTGAGTCGAGCTCTTTCGAGATTGATGAACTCAAATAAGTACATATTATTATCATCATTTATCCTATTTATTTGACTTGTTTTACTTTATTATGTATGAGAATCGGTACTTTAATGTTTACTTTAGTGGTTCTTAGGTAAAAACAGGTAATAGGTGAAACTTGGCAATTTTGGACTAATTATGGAGAAAAACGAGCAAGATGTCAAAAGTCTACTGAAATCCAGAAGATGCGCCGTATCTCTCTCAACAGATACGCCGCAATATCATACTTAGATGAATTCGAAGACCATTGCCTGACTTTGAAGAATGCGCCGCATGGAATTCTACCATGTAAAGCTTATGAAACTTTGGTTAACGAAGAAGATCAAGCTTGTTCTACTCCAGATATGCCGCATTATACTTCTGACATACGGCGTATCACTATCAAAACTTCACCAGATACAATCCAAGATACTGAAGGACATGCGCCGCATAAAGATTCAAGTTACGCCGCAACTGAAGACGGTGTACGAATATTCCAGAATATATTAATCTTGGACCCCACGCAAAGTTAAGTAAATGCGCCGCATCTGCTCATTACATGCGCCGCATCATACCCTAAGATAGAAACTATAAATACCCCAAGACCTAAACGAATTTGATGTGCAACATAACCCTAAGGAGCCGAGTTCAGTCGAAGAAGCAACATAAGACACACCCCAAACGAAGATATTAGAGCTGTAAGAAGGTCCTGCATGTATTTAATTCATTAAATAGTTTTTGTTTTATTGTAATAGTACACTTTAATTCATCAGGATAGATGGGCATATGTACGTGACTACGGAAAATCATACATACCTCTTAAAATTGCTTTCCCATCAATTAAAGTTTATATGATGATGTCTTTGGTGACTTATATTAGTGTTTTGATAACCTCTGTGTCTTGCTGAGCTTTGCTTGGGCTGCCATACCCCTTCCTCGCCTATTTAATCTGACGTCTTTGGATGATTAGGATAGTCATAACTTATCATTAAGGGTGGACCCGCCGATGTGATTAGAGCCAACGAGAAAGATTTAATTACATATACTTCATATAAAACTAGCAATAAAACAAGTGACAAGCTACTTAATTATCAGGACAGGTCTTCTTATAGTTTCTATTATCTATCTGTGTACGTGTATGCTATTCGCTGATTCATGCTCATTAGTTTAATTTACTGTTTAACCCAACCAATCTGTGCCAGTCTCTCAGGCTGAACCCCCTTGCGTTAGATTAGGTTGTAAAACTAACTTAGGATATTAAAATACTGATTAGGTTAATTAGATAAATCGTTCCACTCTTAGTGATCGACACTCTACTTACCATTATATACAAACTGACCGGGTACACTGCTCGATAAGTGTGTGTGTGTTATTGATAAGTCGGCTAAATATAAATGTAAAACTTGAGTAGGCATTAACACTGCTAAACCGCAACGACACATCACCCCCATCAAGTTTTTGGCGCCGTTACCGGGGAGTGAATTGTATTTATCTATTAATTTGATTAGTAATTTAATTAGATTTTCTTTTTATTAGGTTTTTAGATTCTAACCACTAACTTGTTGTATATTAATTAGATTGCATTTATTGTATAATTTGCATATTTACTTTTTTTGTTTGGTTTTTATTTTCTATAATTTTCTTTTTATTTTTATTTTATTTTTCTTTAATTTTTTGTACTTACTGTTGTCGTTGTATTGTGCTGATACAAACGATACAGTGCATCTGTTTCGCAGATTCGGCGTATTGCGTTTTAATTTTATAAAATACAACGCGTTTAATAATTCGAGTGCGACGTATCTTTTCCCCAAGATACGGCGTATTCTGTTTTTAATAAGAATTTTTCGACACCCTAACGCCATGCGACGCATCTGTTTTTACAGATACGGCGTATTTAATATTTAAATTAAAAACAGTATTCGAATTAATTAAACAGAAGCGACGCATCAATTTATCGATACGGCGCATCTACTGAATCAAAAATCTTGTATTTTGAAATGTAACGAAAATACGGTGCATTAGCTTCTGCTTATGCGGCGCATTTAATTTTTATAAATATAACCGATTTTTGATATTTAACACGTACGGCGCATTCTAATTCAAAAGCGGCGTATCTATTTTCTAAATAAAAGTCTGATTTAATTTTAACGTAATAAGATACGGCGTATCCTCTTTCAAGGATACTGCGCATCATCTGCAGATATCAGCAACTTTTATTTTTCGTATTCCGTTTTCGTTATTAATTTCCTGATATCATACTTTCTTGAACAAATCCTACTGATAGTTTTATGCTAATTTCAGGAAGCACCAGAAACAACAATGCTGCCGACAAGAGATAATACGCAAGCTAATAATGGTGCCAAGATTGCCAAACAATGGTACGAAGGGAACCACAAGTTTGTTGTAAGAGGGCAATTTCTCAATTTGTTACGAGATAACGCCTTTCGAGGATTCAAGAATGAAGACGCCAATGAACACATGGAAAGGATCCTTGAAATTACTAAACTCCACAAAACAAAGAATATGACCTATAACCAATTCATGCTCCGAGTCTTTCCGAATACACTTACAGGGGAAGCAATGCGTTGGCTGAACTTCGAACTCGACAAACCTCTTACCAGTTGGGTTGAACTTAAAATAAAGTTTATGGAAAAGTTTAGCCCTGAATTCACCTGTTGGCTAAAATCTAAGTTTCTTTTCCACGAAAAGATGAACCCATCTCTGAAAAACGAACTCTGGAATTACTGGAGAACAGGGAATGACAAACTAGTCTATAAATGTGAAAATCCGGTTAAGAGCATAATTAGAGGCGTTTATATGCTAGGATTAGGAGAAAATGTAGACCTCGATCTAGATGCTAGAGTAATCGAAGGGACATTGATCGAAGACAATTTAACTAATCCCGATCATGAGAAACCTAAGCGTAATGTAATTAACGATTCTAGCAACGAGTTGTGTGATTGTGAAAGTATTAACAAACGTAGGAGGATTGTTAAGAAAAATAAAGTCTTGTTTGTTGAGCTATCATCACATCTTGGATATTTATGCTTGTATGATAATAAGAATCTCCCGTTCATTACTTTATCCTCTCTACCCGAAAGGGTTAGAATTTTGTTTATACAGATATTGGAAAGACATGGAGTGGAGATCAAGGACGGCAAGATGTGGTCGACACAACTGGACTTGTGATAAGGGAGCGCGATGCTTCCAACTACTTTAATGATCGCTACTAGGAGCTGAACGTGAGTCTAACTTGAAGACTCTGGAATAAAGACATGTGCTGACCGGGAGACAACCCAGAACTTTTATCTTATTTTTCTATTTAAGTCGAGTCTGTCAGACCTGCAGAAGATGCGGCGCATCTCCATCATGGAATGCGGCATATCATCTGCACTGGTCATATCTTTTTATTTTTCTGCTTTTTTTATTTTTAGACTTTAAAACATTCTGTCAGTTTATTTAATGCGGCGCAACCCTGGTTAAGGATACGACGCATCTTTTATTCTGATTCGTATTAATTCCAGGCTCGATACGGCGCATCCTCTTCCATAGGATGCGGCGTATCGACTGACCTGATGATTNTTTTTTATACAGATATTGGAAAGACATGGAGTGGAGATCAAGGACGGGCAAGATGTGGTCGACACAACTGGACTTGTGATAAGGGAGCGCGATGCTTCCAACTACTTTAATGATCGCTACTAGGAGCTGAACGTGAGTCTAACTTGAAGACTCTGGAATAAAGACATGTGCTGACCGAGAGACAACCCGGAACTTTTATCTTATTTTTCTATTTAAGTCGAGTCTGTCAGACCTGCAGAAGATGCGGCGCATCTCCATCATGGAATGCGGCATATCATCTGCACTGGTCATATCTTTTTATTTTTCTGCATTTTTTATTTTTAGACTTTAAAACATTCTATCAGTTTATTTAATGCGGCGCAACCCTGGTTAAGGATACGACGCATCTTTTATTCTGATTCGTATTAATTCCAGGCTCGATACGGCGCATCCTCTTCCATAGGATGCGGCGTATCGACTGACCTGATGATTTTTAATTTTTAATTTTTTAGGTTTTATTTTCTAACTACTAATGTATTATGCAAGTTTGAACCTTCTTAACTCAGGTGTGTTAATGCCTAGGTGGTATTATAGATTCCTGCACTTTCTGTGGAAACATTATTCATGAAGCTTAAACATTCTCATCCACAAGAAAGTTGATTTTTGCTCATAAATGCAATGGAGGATCATTCCGAGCAAACATCAGGGAAGTTTTTCCGTTCTAATTCTTTTATTTTCCAATTATTTTAACCTTTGACACAAACAAAGAGGACGTTGTTTAACTTAAGTGGGGGGATGGAGAATTAGAACGCTTACTTGTCATAAACTTTTCAAAATATGCTTAAAATACGCTTAATATATCAAAATTTAAAAATTTTTAGCATGTTTTTGTTTAAGTCTAAATTACATAACCGCACACATAACCATATTTCTTCCAAAAAGCAAAACTTTAGTATGCCAGTGACTTGTAAACTTTATAACTTGGCTTGTATACTATTCGAGACCACCATAATGAGTATTATCGATATAATTGGAGTGACTGGTCTAACTTGGTAAATTTCTAGGATTACACCCAAAACCCCTTTATATGTTATGCGATATTAACTAACTACATTGGTTAGTTAACCCTCGTATAAACCCTCTTGTTTACTCTCACTTTTAGAGTAAGATACCCCTAGAAAAACCCTCAGAGCCATTCCTTTTCATTTCTTACACTTTTGTTAAAAATGATTCGTTACACCCTTACACCTTAGCCTACCCTGTAGATTAATGTAGGACCATGGATACAACTTATTTCGCAACTTATCTTGCTTATTCTAGAGAGAGAGTAGAGAGAGAAAGAGTGGAGAACATCATGTAAAAGATAAGAACTATGTGTTATTGCAAATGATGAAGCTCAACCTTCAAATGAAGGCTTACAATGCATTATATAGCTATGAAGTCTTGGCCTTTCAACTTATACATATTTGGCCCTTCGACTTCTTTCTTATTGAACTAATGGACTTATAACTCTTGAAACGCTTTCTAATGCAACCTATTACATGATTTAAGACTTTAATGACCGACACTTCATATTATAAAAATACAAAGCTAACAATCTCCCCCTAAGTGTTGGTCATTGAAGGTTGCGTGACGTCTTCATCTTTGTCTTTAAACTTTAACATTCTTTGCTCTTGACGTCTTTAGAAAACATTTGATAAGTCATTGTTCAACGTTCATCGTTCTTTGTTCCTTCATGCTTTGTGATCTTTACACCATGAATTTTCTTTGTTCTTTGTTGTTGTGGTTGTTCATCTGCCTTATGTCACTACTTCGTCTTTGTAGGTTAGTCGCCTTTCCAACATGCTCATACATCTTTAGTCTTTGCCATAGATATATTTGTTGTCGTTGTTCTTTCACATTGATCTTTATCACTTTACTTTGTAGATTCTTCTTTTTGGCGTAGAATCTTTCTTTGACTGTTGCTTTCCTTTAATCTTAGTGAGAACTTTCCTTTGACTTTGAGATGTATGTATGAGCATGTGGAAACTAGTGTGGTGGTTGTACCTGCATAAAACAGTTAGCAATAAAACATCCGGTACTTACAGGTTCGGAATCAGAGATCGTCAACAGCATATTGTGAAGACTTTCTCCAACCCTTACCATGGCCGTTCCTAATCGGATACCCTCGAAGGAGCTTACACAGACATACCGAAGTACACCCACGATTAGGTGAGTCGCTGGAGATCACCCCACGACTGTAGACCGTTTGAATCCACCGTAACACTACGCGCAACCCACAAGAGATTATCGAAGTGACCTGCTGTCAGGGCTGCTTGATGCTGACCCTGGCAGGAGTTTCCGTTCAATCATTGAGAAGTACATAAGTAAATTCTCTCATAAACGTTCTGGCAGATTGCTAAGATCTGCGTAGGACTCTAAAGTTTACATCTGGCGTCCATTGATGTAGAACAACCAGTGTAATAATATCGTGTGTTCCTATGAGATCTTTTGATGAATCTCTTGGCTCTAGACTCAATAAGTGTACATTTAGTCATCGGAGGAATGGAGCAGAGTACCTCCTTTTCAATATCAACACACTCGGAATGAGTGGT
>LBNU01017096.1:43661-73185 GCA_014162995.1 Artemisia annua | reverse complement strand
GGTAACTTGCTTGAACGTCTTAAGAAACATGAATCGGATGCGTTAATCGATTTTAAGGTAGTATTTAATGCATAAGCGAATTCTAGTGATCCCATGTTAGGAGATTGTAGTCGGCTCGACATAGGAGTGAAGTAGGAGCTTATATAGTTAGGGAATATCGTACACGGCCCTACGAATGGTTTAAAGGAATACAACCCGTCATCCACACAATTGTAACAAACCAATTAACCGGTAAAAGATAGCTAGGGAGTAAGGAAATCTAACTAAATACACTTTTCTCCATATTAGTTTCACAACCACTTTAATTTTCTTGTTATTTTATTTTATTTGCATTAGTAGTTATTTGGGTTAGTTGACTAGCAACTAATTCCGCCCACTCTTCCAAATACCCGAGATTTTACGTGCTTTCATAAAATATAAAAATACAAAAAGAATCATCCCTCAACCCTTAGACCTAAATTAGAGTAGTTTTCAATCCTAACGACACTATTCCCCGAGAGAACGATCAATCCCCCCGTACTTGCCACTTCACTATACTACATCGGTCAGGTACACTGCCTAGTGGGGGTTGTAAGCTTCTCAAGATCCCTTGAGAGGTAAAACCTATTGCGAAGGTTGCAAAACCCACGCATATGCTACCAGAACCCAGGGCGACCCGATTTTTGTTGTTTAGCGAAAAAAAGTGAAACTTAAAAAAATAATAAAATATTGATATAGTACAATTGGTCGAATCGTGTCTTGGGCTACTTGCACTTAATATGTTGGGAGAATTGTTGGTAGAAAAGTGTACTTTTCTGATCCACCTTTATAAAATACTGTGATATCTACCTCTAAAATTGTGTATTCTTAATTTTATACACAAATACATAATTTTCTTATTAATCAAACACACAAATATGCAACTTGTTTTAAATTAGCGTATCCAACACACCACTGTATATTCAAGTCACTTAGTGTATTTAACACTTATCAAAACAACTCCAGATCTAAACATACACTAGATCTAACTCAAACACACACACTCACACACAATGAGAAGATCTAACCCAATCAGACGTAAAGATAGATCTGAAATGAACCACATCGCAATCGTTGTTCATCTTCTTCCTCTAGACATGCAGTAACTGTTCATCTTCTTCGACGTTTAACTATGAGCGATCCATCTTAAAAAATGTTTTATATGGTATATTTTTGTGTATTTTACGGAACCCTATGTTACCTTATTTTTTATATCATACTTTTAGGATAATAAATTGCGAAACCCTATATGTTGTTGGTTTTATAATTATTAATTTTTTTAAATGTCATTTTATGTTCTTTTTAGGGTTTTGTTTGTATTGCGTTTATTTTATGGTTGTGTTGTTTTGATGGCTGTTATCATATTCTTATTTTGTATCTTTGGTTGTTAGTATGGTTTGGTGATATCGTAGAAGTTTATTCCTTTAGGGTTTTGTTTGTATTGCGTCTATTTTAGGGTTTTAGTATGATTTGGTTACATCGTAGAAGCTTATTCTTTTAGGGTTTTGTTCGTATTGCATCTATTTTAGTGCTTATCGTATCATAAATTTTATTGTTATGGTTGTGTTGTTTATGTAGCTATTATCATCTGCTTATTTTGTATCTTTTATGTTTCCAAAATAGAGTGTTAAAATTTAAAACCTCATTTATGTGTTATTGGAAAATTAAACTTCACACAATTAAACCAAACAATTTTCAAAATTAAATGTTGAAAACCTTTGGTTATGTCTTTGTGGTCGATCTAAGTGTTGAGACTATGGTGGTCAGCGGCTATTCTATGGGAATCATTGGGGGACAATGGGTTACTTCGGGCTTAGGTGGGAGCAGTTGTAAGTCCATACATACTTGAACCATAGATTATCTGTTTACTTAACTTGGTAGTTTGGCCCAGATATCGAGCCTCAGATTATTCTTTGCTTATACACGGCGGAGGTATTTTGTACTCTCGATCAGGTTCAATCTATTTGGGCAACTATGTTCAAAATACTGGTGATTGTAACGCGAATGACGTAATTCAAATTTCCACTTAATTTTTCAATTTTCTTTTGAAAATTGTGTGAACTTTAATTTTACACTAACCAAATACAGTAAATATACCAACTATTTGGAACTGGTTAATTGTAATACGGATTTTTCTATGTTTTTCCGGTCTTAGGGCTCACGCGGTCATATATTATGATGTTTGTGGTCCACTTGGTACCTAGCTCGAAAACCTAGTGGGAGCCTTTTGATTCTCCAATTGGGGAATATTCCTTCCTTGTAATGAGGATTGAGAACTCGAAATTGTATGTGTTATTGCTTTAAGGTATATAATATTATATGTGTCATTATAAACGAAGATTGTAAATTCCAAAAGTGTTGTTAATAGTCTTATGTTATAGACTCTAGTACTTGTTATGGAAGCTTATATGAGTAAGATATTCTGGTAATACAGGCAACCCCGTTTTTCCTCAAAAACCACAAAAAAATTGAAAAATTTTGAAAAATTCCAAAGAAAAAATGAGAAAAAAAATTAAAAATTATGCAAAAACAGAATAAAGTTTTGACACCGTGTTTTGACTTTCCTACTAGGTAAGAGTGAGAATAAAAATTTTGACTTGATCCGGGCGTGTTGAGCCCTAGCTTGTTCCCTTAACCAATGATGATCACAAAAGCTTTTGCTAGTTTTGTACACAAGAAGCTACTNCTTGGTACCTAGCTCGAAAACCTAGTGGGAGCCTTTTGATTCTCCAATTGGGGAATATTCCTTCCTTGTAATGAGGATTGAGAACTCGAAATTGTATGTGTTATTGCTTTAAGGTATATAATATTATATGTGTCATTATAAACGAAGATTGTAAATTCCAAAAGTGTTGTTAATAGTCTTATGTTATAGACTCTAGTACTTGTTATGGAAGCTTATATGAGTAAGATATTCTGGTAATACAGTCTTGAATAAACTGGTTAATTGTAATACAAATTTTTCTATGTTTTTCCGGTCTTAAGGCTCATGCAGTCATATATTATTATGTTTGTTGTCCACTTGGTACCTAGCTCGAAAACCTAGTAGGAGCCTTTTGATTCTCCAATTGGGGAAGACTCCTTCCTTGTAATGAGGATTGAAAACTCGGAATTGTATGTGTTATTGCTTTAAGGTATATAATATTATATGTGTTATGGTAGTTTATATGAGCTGATAATTTTGGATAGTTGTGCATATGTTCTCCCGTACCTATACCAGAAAACACAAAATCCTTCAACAGGTGTATATAAGAGGCTGTGATGATAATTATCTAACTCGAAATCATTTAAAAGATGTCATTTTTGGTATCTTGGGGGCAATTTTTATTGAAATAATTTTGCAGCCGTGACGGTTATATCCTGATGTTTATTGTACTTAATGATTTATACAGATCTAAGCCTCGTTATTACATACCAATATCAAGCATGGGTTAGATATTGTATGTGTACGCTAACTGTTTTTGAATTCTGTATATGTTATGTGTTGTGTGTTTGTTTGAAATTTATGTATTTGTGATATGTTAGAGGCTGTGATGGCATATTTAGGTAAGATGAAAAGTGAGATGAAAGTGATAGATTTTTAGACAATAAAGGATAATTGTAGTTTGTTTGTCAATGTGTTTCCTGACCACATGTATGTTTGTGATGTCTTATGCAACATTCAGATGTGGGTTTTTTGGTTGTACGTAAGAGGTTGTGATGATTAATATCTTATTGAGCTAATTTTGGGAATAGACCGGTAGCCCAACGAGTGCACCTTTTCTTGACAGGAATATTTTTTTTTCTTCGAAAAATAGACATGTGCTACTTTGGATCTGGGCTACCGTAGTTAAAATCATGACACGTGTCCACTTCTAAAAATATATAAAGTACAAATGTGTAAGCTATGTGTAAGACTTGTCCCCTATGTGTGTTGGCCTACTACTTTTTGTAAGAGGATGTGATGATAAATATCTTATTTAATCATGCAAATGATACGATTTTCCATATTATTGGGGGGGGGGGCAATTTTATTGTATTATTTTTGCAGCCATGCCAGTTATATCCTGATATTTTTGTACTTAATGACTTTCACAGATCTGAGCCTCGTTATTACATACCAAAATAAAGCACGGGTTAGATCTTGTATGTGTTGGATACGCTAAATGATTAACAAGTTTAATACCGTATGCACCATAAGTATTTGGTTATTTGGTGGTGTGTTAGATACCCTAACTGATATTGAATTATGTATATGTTATGTATTGTGTTTTGTTTGATATTTATGTATTTGTGTATTTGTGATATGTAAGAGGCTGTGATGTCAATATCTTATTTGGTCAAGAAAATGATGTGATTTTCCGTATCTTGGCTACGCAATTTTTATGGAAATAATTTTGCAGCCATGGCGGTTATATCCTAATGTTTTTGTACTTAATGATTTTTATAGATCTGAGCCTTGCTAATACATATCATGATATACACTAAGGTAGCAAACTTTGGTAGTTGTTATGGAAGTTTATTTAAGTGCGATATACTGGTAATAGACTGTTGTTAGCCTATCTAAATGTAAAACCATACAAATTTGTACAAGAAGAATGTATTCCAAAAGTGTCTTTTTTTGTCTTGATGCTACAGTCTTCATCTCCAAATACTCCTTTAAATTATGTTTAAACTTACGTATTTGATCTTTTAAACACCGACCAAATAGCTTAAACCACTATTTCCTATCGTGTTTCAGGGATATAATTTAAAGGTTGTATTTGGATGACAACATAATAGCATTATGCCTATAAGCTTCATTTTTCTGAATTTCAAAAGAATTGGACTACCAACTTAATATCCTGACATGTGTTCACTTTTGGAAGTACCTAAAGTGTAAGTGTGTAACCTAACTGATTTTGAATTATGTATGTGTTATGTGTGTTGTGTGTTTGTTTGATATTTATGTATTTGTTTATTTGTGATATGTAGGAAGTCATTTTGTAAAACTTAGCAAAAATTATAGTTTATATATGTTAAGGAGTTAGTTAAGAAAGTTAAAGATCGGTATGATATAGTTGTGGATTCTATAAAAGTTTTTCAATGACAAGTTGAAAGTAACAAGGTATGTATTAGGTGCCCACATTACTTTGTTGGTGAATGGTTTAACTTTATAAATAAGACTGGAATTTAGTTAGTGTGCTTTAACACTTTCAACATAGTTACCCATTCTGAGTTCCCACTATAGTTCCTTTTGTTATTTCAACAATGTAGAAATTTCCCTACACTTGGGATTTGTTTGTCCTCAAGCAAATATGCTTTTACACTAATCAAATACAAGTTAGGGGTCATTTAACATTAACATAAAAGTAATTACAACATACAATCGTTTCACTTTAGTCAAAACAAGCACGGAAATTATATACTATCACCTCACATAAAGTTTTTGGATTCTCACATCTCTCGGGTGTATAAAGTGATATAACATATGGAAGTGGGAAAATACAACACTCTCTACCTGTCATAGCACATAGATTACCATAGACTTGAGAACGGATCAAACCTCCACCGCTTTGGCGTAAGCACCTAGGATAAACTATCAAAGAGGTCTTTTAAAGAGTTGTAACGTTAGGTGTAAGGGTATGGAAAACATGGTTTTGTTAGATAAAGGGAAGTTTACTGGTGGCAAGTCAATTATCTTGGTCAATTACATGTGCAATGAGGCGTTGCTAAGCCAAGACTCGACTCAACTCACTAACTACAAACTCTTTTTGTATTTTTCATGACACTTTCTTGACTTAAACAAAAATAAAGAAACGGAATGGTAGTCCATATATTTTTTCTCTTCTCATTTTTCTACTTTTTTTTTCTTTTTATCATTTTTTTCTTTTTTTTTCCTCTCTTTTTTTCTTTTTCTTTCTTTTTTTTTTTCTTTTTTTTTCTTCATATATTTTTGCCCTACCATCTAAAATAATAATACATCAATACAAAGGGATTACTTGCAACCTCCTTACAATTGAACTTTTACATACTTGACACATAACTAACTAATGACCCAATTTAAGAAAATCAAAACGCGTGGAGTACTTTAAACATTAACGCACATATGGGGGTAACACATGACATTCCTCCCATTACTCATAATAACTAGTACTTTACCCATGAGTCCCAATCGTCCCAAAACTATATTTACAAGATATTACTCGACTTAGCAACCATGTAAACAATTAGACAATTAACAAAGGGTTTAACATATATTATGCTATAATATGAATAAGGTGACTTATTTGAACATATATTAGCTAAACATAAGATTAGAAACTTAGTTGTTTTATGAAAATATGATTTACTTGAAATTAGGACTAGTTTTGTAAAAGTTTGCATGTATAGGGGTATATATGGTAAATTCTTGAAACTATAAAGTCTAGGGACTGTTTTTGACATTTCCTAGAAGTTATAAGTTCAAGGACTCATATTGCCAAGTTTTGAAACCCTAGGATATAAATTAAAATAAATTATAAACTAAAAAGGACTAGTTTTGCAAATATTATAAAGTTAAGGGTAAAAAGAGTAAATAATGAAAGTTAGTATAGTTTAAGGACCAACTTTGTCATTTCTCTAAAATATATAAGTATAGGGACTAAATATGCAAAAGTTAGAAAGTTATATGCTTAATTGTTAGTAGTTTATAAGTTTAGGGTAAAAAGTATAAATATATAAAACTTAATGGGTATAAACGGATTATTTTCATAAATACAAAACCTATTTTGAGTTAGAAGCATAACACAATACTATGGAGCTTCATGCGAGGAGTACTATGTGGATATTTTGTTCTGACGAGTTTGCTGGGTTTACGATTTAAAGTGCCCTGGCTCCTCAAACGATTATAGCATATACTTCTGAGTTATGATGGTCCGAATGGTGTTATGTTATAACTAAACCCAAATAACAACAAAATTCAATAGTAGGGAGCTTCGTGTGAGGAGTATTAACTTCTGAATTATGATGGCCCGAAAGGTATTATGTTGATAACATAATACAATAGTAGGGAGCTTCATGTGAGGAGTCGTATACTTCTGAATTACGATGGCCCGAACGGTGTTATGTTTTATATAAAAACCCTAAGAGTGATTAGTTAAGAAAAACCTAGACTAAGACTTGACATACACACACCTACACCAACCCAGGATACGTGAGTGAGTTGTCTAAACCCCTACTTAAATTAACTTAAGACCCAGGTGAGTCTTCATAGCCTCATACCTTTTAAACACTTTCTAAATGCTTTACAAACCCTGTGAAGGGGATACATGCTTTAAACCGAATACAAGTCTTTTTCTTTGGTTATTGCACGAGTAAACTAACTGTCACCACTACATAACTAAAATTCATGAATCTAATCATTTGGGGTATTTTACCCACGCGAACGCGAGTATAGTTGATAGATCTATTGGAGTTTGACAACTCCCGTTGGTATTAACACCTCTCTGGGTGGTACCAATAAGTACTATACTTGAACCCACTGAAGGATTAACTTTGGCAAGTTATCCTTCCCATCCCCTCATGTTGGGTCTGCAGCCCACATGACCCGGATTGTTAACGTGTGGTTCATGAGCTTAGTGCAATATACATTCTATCACTAAACTTTTCCACACATAGGGTTTAAGCTGAACCCTGTGGAAGTTGTATTCACTAACTATCTACTTAAACCTATGACTCTCACTCAACATACGTGTTGACTTTTAAGCATGTTATCCTAGGTAATTAGGCACTATAGGGACCCTGGCACGGAGAAGTATTGGACCTGAGAATGTCCAGAATAGTTATCATTCATCAGTTTTGTGTCTAAACCCGTATCTTAGGGACCTCTCTTTTGGTAAAAGTATAACTTTTACTGTAAAAACTCTGATGAATAAATGAATGATAACATCTTTTTCAAAAACGTCTCTTTTCGAGTCGTTTTCTATTTCTTGTCTTTGCTTCCATGAAGTAATACCCCAAACACTTAATCCGCTGCGATCAGTGAAAATGGGGGTGTTACAGATTGGTACCAGAGCCTTGGTTATAGAGAACAAAAGGATTTTCCTAAACTATAACTACTTTTTCAAAAAGTCCTCCGTGCCACTAGAATCCCCGAACTTGCCATTAGACTCCCGACTTGCCTTTAGGTTAAGATTCCTAGACTTGTCTTTTGGTTAGAACCCCCGAATTGCCTTTAGGATAGATTCCCCACTATTGCCTTTAGGATAGAAACCCCACTATTAGTATTGCCTCTAGAATATACCTACTTAGTTTAGAGTTATGCTAAGATACTCTTTCGGGTATTACAGTAGATATGTCATCCTTTAACAATTCTATCATTGTGTTGGATACCGATGATACGGATACTTCATCCGATAGTTATGAATATACCCCAGCTACCCCTACCCACTCATCTTCTGGTTCTAATTCTCCTGAAGAATTAGCCCAGAATATCTTAACTAACCTAGGATTAGAACTTTCCCCGAATGATCCCTATATGCAAGCATATAATGGGTATATGCAAACATATGGTGGAGACATTCGTACCGTACCCACTATAACCCCTACCCCATCTATACCCTACTATAATAGTCAAGATCGTTGTGTTCCCGAAATAGTTCCACCTCCCCATAAGAAATTACGTATTATACGCTAGGTTTGAAATAGGTAGTAGTTCATATAAAACACCTTTAGAAAGGCATGAGGAACAAATAGAGGAAATACATAGTCATTTAGATAAATTATCTTTAGGACGAATAGAAGAAGTAGAAAATAGGATTAGTGATTTAGGAATAGGTAGATATAGGTTAGAAAATGAATTAGAGAAAACTCGTAATCAAATGATTAGGTTGCAAACAAAATACGAGGGACACTCTGACGAAGTAGTTACTGCACATGTTAGACTTTCCACTATAGAAATGATTATCGAGGATATTAGGGATAATCATAGGTCTGATATAGAGGATCTTTTGGAAGCCATCCAGGAACTTAAAAATGACAAAGAATCAAAATAAGGCTATAGACTTAGGTAACATAGGTATATAGGTAGATAACTTAGTTATAAACGGGTACTTGCTAGGTTTTCACTTTATAAAATAGGAATCTTAAACTACTTATACTTAGTTTTCTTAAAACTCGTATCCCGTACTAGGATTCCCTATGCCTTAGGATACACTATAGATTGCCTTAGGACACACTATAGACTGCCTTAGGATTTAGGAACTAGAATTCATAGGAAATTAAAATAAGTAGACATACCTAGGAACACTAAAAACTTAGGATCTTTTAGAATCACTATGCCTTTAGACGGGGGAAACTAGCTTTGGTGGAATATAACGAATCTTGTTAGGAAACTCGCCCTTTTAGTTTTAGGATTCCATACCCATCCGGTATCAGATAATGTTCTAAGAAATTGGAACATAAACTATGACATTATTCTTATCACATCTTACCTATAGAATGGCACGTACACGAGCTACCACTCCCGTTACTCCCACTACTCCCGCCATGACTCAGGAAGACATCCAGCGACTAGTGACTGACAGTGTGACTGCAGCACTAGGAGCTAGGGATGCCAACATGGCTAGAAACCCCGAAACTCCTGTAGTGAAGAAGAGTAACTACAAGGAATTTATGAGCTGTCAGCCCTTCAATTTCAAGGGGACAGAAGGGGCCATAGGATTAATTCATTGGTTTGAGAGATGTGAGTCAGTATTTGCCTGTAGCAACTGTACTGAGGATTGTAGGGTTAAGTTTGCTACTGGTACTCTTACCGAGGAAGCATTATCATGGTGGAACTCGTATGCCCAACCAATAGGAATAGAAGAGGCATACAAGTTATCATGGACTGAATTTAAGAATCTTATGATTAAGAAATATTGCCCTCGGACAGAGATTAAGAAAATGGAAGACGAGTTCTATAACTTGTCAGTAAAGGGGAACGATGTTAAGGCTTATATTAGGAGATTTCAAGAGTTGGCAACTTTGTGTCCTACAATGGTGCCGACTGTTGAAAAGACAATATAAGCTTTCACCGGAGGTTTGCCCCGGAGTATCGAAGGGAATGTTACTGCCTCTAGACCTCAAACTTTAGAGGAGGCCATTAACATAACTTTGAGGTTAATGGACCAAGTAACAAAGCACAACTCTATGCCAGTGCCCTACGATAATAAACGAAAGTTCCACGATGGGAGAGCTTTCGGCAACTCTCGTAATACAGCTATTAATAACCGTACTAATCCCTATCCTCAACCAAGGCAAGAGAATGCGAGAGCATATTCCGCCACTCCTAATGAGAGAAGTGGTTATGCTGGGAATGCCCTCTGTGTAAGAAATGCAACTGGCATCACACAGGGCCTTGTTCCATTAAATGTACAACATGTAACAAGGTGGGCCATCATCCAAGGGATTGCAAGAACAAATGACCAACTACTGGGGGTAATCCGCCACCAGCAGTAGTCATTTGTCATACTTGCGGAGAAAAGGGACACTATGCAAATAAATGTCCAAAGAAAAATACTGATGGTACCCAGGGAAGAGCATATATGTTGAGGGATAGGAATGATCCACAAGATCCGAGCGTAGTCACGGGTTATCATCAACTGAGAGTGAGGGAAGAGGATATCCGTAAGACCGCTTTCAGAACGAGATATGGACACTATGAATTTCAAGTTATGCCATTTGGTTTGACAAACGCACCAGCTGTTTTCATGGATCTCATGAACCGGGTGTGTAAACCATACTTAGATAAATTTGTTATAGTGTTCATAGATGATATCCTTATCTATTCATGTAACGAGGAAGAGCATGCTAAACACTTGAGAATAATCCTAGAACTACTTAAGACAGAGAAACTTTATGCAAAGTTCTCTAAGTGTGAATTCTGGATTAGTGTTGTGCAATTTCTCGGACACATGATAGATAAACAAGGACTTCGTGTCGATGCAGCTAAAATCAAAGTCGTTAAGGATTGGCCACATCCTACGAATCCTACTGAGATACGACAATTCATAGGACTTGCGGGCTACTATCGAAGGTTTATTGAGGGATTTTCAAAAATAGCAAAACCTTTGACAGAGCTAACCCAGAAAAACAGGAAGTTTGACTGGGGAAAAAATCAAGAAATAGCTTTCCAACTTTTGAAGAAAAATTTGTGTAAAGCTCCGATCTTAGCATTACCCGAGGGAAACGATGATTTTGTCGTCTACTGTAATGCTTCACGTAGAGGTCTTGGAGCTTTATTGATGCAACGGGATAAAGTAATCGCTTATGCATCACGACAAATCAAGACACATGAGGAAAACTATACTACACATGATCTAGAATTAGGAGCAGTAGTATTCGCTCTAAGAATATGGAGACATTATCTGTACGGCACTAAGTGTACGGTTTTCACCGATCACAAAAGCCTACAACATATTCATAATCAGAAAGAGTTGAACATGAGACAACGTCGATGGCTAGAACTGCTCGCTGATTATGATTGTGAGATTCGTTATCATCCTGGCAAAGCTAACGTAGTAGCAGATGCTTTGAGCCGAAAGGAACGAATCAAACCACTTAGAGTTAGGTCGTTAGTTATGACTCTTCATTCGAATCTACCTTCTCAAATACTCAAAGCCCAGAATGAAGCCCTCGAAAGGAAAGATCGTAAACTTGAGAATTTACGAGGGATGGATAAGGCTTTTGAGATACGTTCAGACGGAACTCGTTGTATTAAGGGTCGGAGATGGTTACCTTATCATGGTAACTTAAGGAACGTAATAATGCACGAGTCCCATAAATCTAAGTACTCCATACACCCAGGTTCTGACAAGATGTATCAGGATCTGAAGAAACATTATTGGTGGCCCGACATGAAGGCATCTATTGCTAGATATGTGGGCAGGTATTTAACATGTTCTAGGGTAAAGGCTGAATGTCAAAAGCCATCCGGCTTATTGGAACAGCCTGAGATTCCCATTTGGAAGTGGGAAAGAATTAGGATAGATTTTATCACAAAACTACCTAGAACACCTAACGGGCATGACACTATTTGGGTAATAGTTGATCACCTTACGAAATCAGCTCACTTCATTCCTATACGAGAAACGGATGATATGGAAACCCTTGCTAGGTTGTACCTCAAGGAAATAGTTTCCCGACATGGAGTGCCAATATCTATTATATCGGATCATGATTCTCGTTTCACGTCGAGATTTTGGCAATCTATGCAAAAAGCCTTAGGTACTCAGATAGACATGAGTACGGCATATCATCCGCAAACCGACGGTCAAAGTGAAAGAACTATCCAGACACTCGAGGATATGCTTCGAGCGTGTGTGATAGATATTTGAAATGGATGGGAGAAACACTTACCATTGGTAGAATTCTCGTATAACAATAGTTATCAAGCTAGTATTAAGGCAACACCGTATGAAGCACTTTATGGGAGAAAGTGCAGATCACCGGTCTGCTAGGCCGAAGTTGGAGAAGTACAACTTACGGGTCTAGAGATAATTCATGAGACAAATGAGAAAATAGTTTAAATCCGACAACGCTTACAAGCCGCTAGGGATCGGCAAAAGAGTTATGCCGATGTAAGACGTAAGACTTTAGAATTTCAAGTCGGAGATAGGGTTATGTTGAAAGTTTCACCTAGGAAAGGTGTCTTTCATCTCGGAAAGCAAGGAAAGCTTAGTCCGAGATACATTAGACCATTTAAGGTTTTAGAACGAATTGGTCCAGTGGCATACCGACTTGAATTGCCGGATGAACTAAGTAATATATGCGACACGTTTCATGTTTAGAATCTTAAGAAATGTTTATCGGATGAATCACTAGTCGTTCCTATATAAGAGCTTCAATTGGACGATAAGCTCAATTTCACTGAAGAACTAGTGGAAATTATGGACCGAGAGTTCAAAAATCTAAAACATCACCGGATTCCTATCGTCAAGGTACGCTGGGACTCCCAAAGAGGACCAGAGTATACTTGGGAACTAGAGGATCAAATCCGTGCTAAATATCCCCATCTATTCTCACCTTCACCCACTAACCCTAGTTAAATCTCGGGATGAGATTTTCTTTTAGGATGGGAGACTGTAATAACCCACTAACTTCCCCTTAGGTTAGAAATGCCTTACTAACTTAACTTAGGCCCTCATAAAGCACAATCTAGGTTAGAAATTCCATTAGGATTTTCTCGAGCCAAAATTTTGCTTTATTATATCTTTATGACCTAACTAACCTCTAAACAAGCTCACATATTCACCTATGCCAACCATCACTATGTTTACTTGATGTAAACATCCCGATATGTCAAGTCAAGGTTACAAACATATTTTTACTGAGAAAACTATCACTCTAATGCACCATACTTGCTAGAAAACCCTAATTGCACCTATGTGTTTACGGTTATCTTTTAAACCCTAATTGCTTATCCATACATGTTCTAAAGTGTTCAAGGCTTAGGTATGACTTACATTAGTGACCTTAGGTTATATTAGACTCCCTAGAACATAGTACAACTCCTTAGAACTTAGGTACAAGTCACATAAGCACAAAACCCTAACTAGGTCATAACTTCCCGGAAACTAGGTGTAACTTTCCCAAATCTTTACCATAAGCTACCATCACTTAGTATAAGCCCCTTAGGACTTAGAATTAGTCATTAGACACCCATAGGACACCAAATTAGGCACTAAACCCTAGGCTAAACCTAAAACTCTCACTAGACAAAACTAGGTTAAAACTAAACCTAAAAACCTAAAACTAGCTACTATACTACTCCTAAACTATCAAGCAAGCACCCTAGCACCTCCCTATAACTAAGGAAGCACCCTAGCACCTCCAAGCACCCAAGCAAGGAGGTGTATCACCTCCTTGTCACCCTTCTTCTCCAAACCGCCTTTCTCGGCCCTAAACCTCCACAACCGGCCTACTAGCGCCCCCTAGCTACTCCATAGCTGAGGTTTGTCATCCCTAGAACCTCCACGACCTCTCCTAGCATTGCTTGCTCAGCCCTCCCTTTTCTCGATACCTAGCTCGAGTTTCTTTGCTCGCTACTCCTTACGCGTGTATAAATACCCCCCTCCATTCTTCTTCACACCTCTTTTCTTCTTCCCTACTTCAAATTTCTATAGTATAAGACCGTTAGAAGCCTAAGAGATTGAGTAGCGAAGCTTTGGCCTAGTCGAGTTATGGTTTGAAGCCGAGAGGAGCCCTAGAAACCCTAGTTGCCTTGTTAACCCTTGCACGACCTAGGTAAGCCTTAACTTTGAATCTAGTATACTTAGAATAGACCTAGGACACTTAGGAAAAGCCTTAGGAACCATAGAATAGCCTTAAACCTTTTTGTTTGCATGCTTTCTATTCGAAACCCTAGAATTAGGAAAATAGGAGTTTGCATGCTAAGTTGCCCTATATTATACTATAATATGAATTAGGTGACTTATTTGAATATATATTAGCTAAACATAAGATTAGAAACTTAGTTGTTTTATAAAAATATGATTTACTTGAAATTAGGACTAGTTTTGTAAAAGTTTGCATGCATAAGGTATATATGGTAAATTCTTGAAACTATAAAGTCTAAGGACTGTTTTTGACTTTTCCTAGAAGTCATAAGTTCAAGGACTCATATTGCCAAGTTTTGAAACCCTAGGATATAAATTAAAATAAGTTATAAACTAAAAAGGACTAGTTTTGCAAATATTATAAAGTTAAGGGTAAAAAGAGTAAATAATGAAAGTTAGTATAGTTTAAGGACCATTTTAGCCATTTCTCTAAAATATATAAGTATAGGGACTAAATATGCAAAAGTTAGAAAGTTATATGCTTAATTGTTAGCAATTTATAAGTTTAGGGTGAAAAGCATAAATATATAAAACTTAAAGGGTATAAACGGATTATTTTCATGAATACAAAACCTATTTTGAGTTAGAAGCATAACACAATACTAGGGAGCTTCATGCGAGGAGTACTATGTGGATATTTCATTCTGACGAGTTTGCTGGGTTTACGATTTAAAGTGCCTTGGATCCTCAAACGATTATTGCATATACTTCTGAGTTATGATGGCCCGGACGGTGTTATGTTATAACTAAACCCTAATAACAACATAATTCAATAGTAGAGAGCTTCGTGTGAGGAGTATTAACTTCTGAATTATGATGGCCCGAATGGTATTATGTTGATAACATAATACAATAGTAGGGAGCTTCATGTGAGGAGTCATATACTTCTGAATTACGATGGCCCGAACGGTGTTAAGTTATATATATAAAAACTCTAAGAGTGATTAGTTAAGAAAAACATAGACTAAGACTTGACATGCACACACCTACACCAACCCAGGATACGTGAGTGAGTTGTCTAAACCCCTACTTAAATTAACTCAAGACCCAGGTGAGTTTTCATAGCCTCACACCTTTTAAACGCTTTCTAAATGCTTTACAAACCCTGTGAGGGGGATACATGCTTTAAACCGAATACAAGTCTTTTTCTTTGGTTATTGCACGAGTAAACTAACTGCCACCACTACATAACTAAAATTTATGAATCTAATCGTTTGGGATATTTTACCCACGCGAACGCGAGTATAGTTGATAGATCTATTGGAGTTTGACAACTCCCATTGGTATTAACACCTCTCTAGGTGGTACCAATAAGTACTATACTTGAACCCACTAAAGGATTAACTTTGGCAAGTTATCCTTCCTATCCCCTCATGTTGGGTCTACAGCCCACATGACCCGGATTGTTAATGTGTGGTTCATGAGCTTAGTGCAATATACATTCTATCACTAAACTTTTCCATACATAGGGTTTAAGTAGAACCCTGTGGAACTTGTATTCACTAACTATCTACTTAAACCTATGACTCTCACTCAACATACGTGTTGACTTTTAAGCATGTTATCCTAGGTAATTAGGCACTATAGGAACCCTGGCATGGAGAAGTACTGGACATGAGAATGTCCAGAATAGTTATCATTCATCAGTTTTGTGTCTAAACCCGTATCTTAGGGACCTCTCTTTTGGTAAAAGTATATCTTTTACTGTAAAAACTCTGATGAATAAATGAAAGATAACATCTTTTTCAAAAACTTCTCTTTTCGAGTCGTTTTCTATATCTTGTCTTTGCTTCCATGAAGTAATACCCCAAACACTTAATCCGCTGCAATCAGTGAAAAATGGGGGTGTTACGCAGGCGAACCTCACATTTTTGGGGTGGAAATTTTGAGTGGTAGGGTTTTTGTGCTAGCTATATAATTCCTATCCATGAGACGCTTATTACGACTAAAGTTTCACTCCTATATGTTGTAAATTTTTTAAAACTTGGTGCTAAAATTGCCCTAACAAATATCTCTTTTAGTTTTATTACACATCTACTCTTAAACAAAACAAATATCAAGCGAAGTTATAGTTTCTAAGGTATCCCATTTTATCCTTCCTACACTTAAATTGAACGTTGTCCTCAATGTTCTTACAAAGCATCAAAGTTATGATAACGGGAAAAATAAAAGAGATGAAAGAAACTAATACTCCCCTGATTTGCTCGGTATGGATGATGTGAAAACATGGTTAGATCCTCCTCCAATAAAATAAATGCAATAAGAGCTCATCAAACTTCATCTTGATCTTCTTGTCCAATATAACCTGTAATTCACTGAGAAAACGGAACACAAAACCTCGCATAAAATCGACGGTAAACACTATATATATAAAACCTAATCCTAGAAATCAAAGTAAGATATAATGCTTGCAAATTCAATGTTTACAGATTCCTGGAAATTTAAAAATTCTTTTTTTTTTCAAAAACTAAGTTCCAGCAGAAAAATAAAATACTGGAAAACTGTGCTGCTACAGTGCCTTGCTACAGTGCCTGACGCCGTCGGGTGTTAAGCCCTGACGCCGTCAGGTATGACCTGACAGTATTTTTGCGTTTTGTTTCTGGAAAATTTCTGGAAAAATCTGATTATTAAAACCTGAAACTTCTGCAAAACATCTATTGTGACTCGATACAAGCATTTTGACTCTAACAAACAAACAAATATATATGCTAATCATTAATTGTTATTTTTCATGTTCAAATTTGTTCTTTTAAACATATATAATTTTCCCTACACTTATCTTTTTGGAAAATACCTTTATATGTGATTAAGACGATGTTAAACATAAAATAAAGCACTTTCACAAATTATTCGAAACATGAATGATAATCAATTATGATGAGACATATATATAACATAAACAAAATAAAAATAAACAAACAAACAAACAATAAAACATGGGTTGCCTCCCAAGAAGCGCTTTTCTTTATTAACGAATCTTGTGGCTAGAGTCAAAGTCATGGCCTACTATGTGACTCCATCCTCCGTCACGCTCTCAAGGTCATCTTCTATCTTGGTTTTATATTTCGGACCTAGCTGTAAACATTCTTTGTAAAAACCAAGTATCTTCTTCATCCCATAGTCTACTCCTCTCCTCTTATCTTCTTCATTCCTATAGTAGACTGATTGCTTAAGTTCCTTTCCTAGGATTGGCAAAAGATGAAATTGTTCTATCTTATATGGCATAGGCAATTTCGTCGGTCTCATCCTTGAACTTAACTATCCCTAATGATGGGTCATAAGTCATCTTAGAAACCTGATGCGCGTGATGTGTCATTGCGGTTTAGCAGTATTAATTCCTACTCAAGTTTTAAATTTATAGTTAGCCGACTTATCAATAACACACACACTTAACGAGCAGTGTACCCGGTCAATATGAATATAATGGTAAGTAGAGTGTCGATTACTAAGAATTGAACGTATTATCTAATTAACCTAATCAGTATTTTAATGTTCTAAGTTAGTTTTACAGCCTAATCTAACGAAAGGGGGTTCAGCCTGAGAGACTGGCACAGATTGGTTATATTAAACAGTAAATTAAACTAATGAGCACGAATCAGCGAATAGCATACACGTACACTTATAGATAATTNCCTAATCAGTATTTTAATGTTCTAAGTTAGTTTTACAGCCTAATCTAACGAAAGGGGGTTCAGCCTGAGAGACTGGCACAGATTGGTTATATTAAACAGTAAATTAAACTAATGAGCACGAATCAGCGA
Source organism: Artemisia annua (assembly GCA_014162995.1). Classification (NCBI taxonomy): domain Eukaryota; kingdom Viridiplantae; phylum Streptophyta; class Magnoliopsida; order Asterales; family Asteraceae; genus Artemisia; species Artemisia annua. The sequence continues at coordinate 55,091 of LBNU01017096.1, read as the reverse complement.
ATAGCATACACGTACACTTATAGATAATTAGAAGCAGAAGAAGGCATGTCCTGATAATTAAGTAGCTTGTCACTTGTTTTATTGCTAGTTCTATATGAAGCGTATCGTAATCTTATCTGTCTCATTGGATCTCATTATATCGGCGAGTAAACCCTTAATGATCACTTATGCCTATCCTATTTATCCAAAGACGTCAGCTAAATAGGCGAGGAAGGGGTATGGCAGCCCAAGCAAGACTCAGCTAGACACAGAGGTTATCAAAGCACTAATATAAGTCACCAAAAACATCATCATAGAGACTTTAATTGATGGGAAAGCAATTTTAAGGGGAGCAGTATGGTGGCCAGAAGCCCATCAATCCTGATGAATTAAAGCATACTATTATGTTGGATCAATATACTCTGACCAAACTAACTATGTAGCTTGTAAGGGTTTAGTAATCTTGGATAAATCCTTAACTACTAACAATGGAACACTGATGTATTTTGTTAAGTATGCAGAATCTACTTCAACAAAGCTAAGAAGAATTAACAAAGAACTTTGATTACCTTAAAACCTCTGAACCTGCTTATATACACAGATTCACCAACAACCCTAATAACTCTAATATCGAACTTGCATGTATCTCTGAAATCGTATATCTCTAATGCCAACCTAGGGATCCTTTTATAGGCATAAGGAAAACCCTAGTCGGTTTACAATACTTGAACGACAAGTAAACTAATTCTAAACTAAGAACATTCTAGAATTACATAATAATCCTTAAACGATTTGCATTACAGTCCTTTATCATAGCAGTCCTTTTGATGAGCAGCACTTTGACTTTCTTCAATAAGCAGCACTTTGATACTTTGATCTGCAGCAGTACTTTGACTTTATAACCCAACAATCCTCCCCTAACTTGAATTCTACTTGCTTGATTTCAAGTTCCTTTGTCTTCCCCTTAATCCATGCCAAATTACTCTAGCATTTAACATCTTTATCTTCAAGGAATGATTGTATATGTCTTGTACTTACTGTGGTTGTTTTGTCATCATCAAAGTAATCTTTATCAGCAATCCTTATCAGCAACTATCAGCAACAATCTTTACAGCTATTCAGCAACATATGGCCAATTGTACATCAGATCACTAAGTTTCATACTATTCTCATCACATCCAGGTGTGTAAATTCCTGTGAGAGGTGAATCATTGAAAAATAATGGATTTTAATGTCTCTTTACCAAAGCCATTAACTCTGGAGTAGCCAATGTTTAGGTTTAAGAACCATGGTACATTGATAACCATATGATTTTTAGCAAATCATCAGCTATCAACGGATTTGAGTAGTCTTTACCAAGAGCCATTTGCTTTTGGACTAGCTAGTTTTTTTAGTACAATAACTACCATGGTGAACTAATTACCATATGAATGGATTTTCCACAGCCTTTACCACAAGCCATTATCTTGTGGGCTAGCCAACTCTTCACTATCACAGATATGGTGAGTTGAAAACCATAAAATTTTTAGTAAATTGTCAACTAAAAATGGATTTGATAATCACATCAGAGCCGTACCCTCATGATGAGTCAAACTCTTTCTTGTTAATTAAACATGGTGAGTTGAATACCATTTGTTGTGTAGTACAAGTACTAACACCATGTGTTACTGAAAAACATTTTGTTGCTGTTTATCCTGTGCTTCAAAAAGTATTTTGCACACTACAAAAATTGTTGTTTTTCATTAAAGTACTTTTACTGGTTTTATGCTGCAAACAGTACTTTGATAAAGTACTGTTGGTCTAGCAGTACTTTGAATAAAATACTTATTATTCAAAAAATATATGTCAAAACCATACCAGTAATCATGCATCATCATCTGCCAAAGTTGTCCATTTGATGAATAACTCAATCACCATAAGTGCTTTGTCATTCTCATCTTCAACTTCCATACCATGTTCTAGCATTCTGATCATAAGACTTCTTGTGAGAGGATATCTTCTCTCTGCTAGCATATGAATCATGGTACCATCTTCTAATTCCAATACATGCACTCCTGCTGATTCAAAGAACCTCCAGCTTATAATTTCCCAATTATCTTGATTATTCCAGAGTGCATCCTTGCTTGTTTCTTCAGTATCCCAGAGAGTTGAAAGATTACCCAGCAAGATTAAACCCACTCCTCTTGGTGACATGTGTTCATAATAAGCTTGTACTTGTTGATGCAGGTGAAGTAAATCTTCTCTATCTATCAAATGTAGTATATCCCATAACAAGTTGAATGCTCTGAAACTTTCATCCTCTCTATGGAAAACAAGATAATCTCCATCTTCTTTTGATTCTACTACTTCCAAGTCAGAGATCCTAGACTTTGTTTCAGCAACTTCTTTTGACTTTGGATGCTCAAAATCAACAACCCTTAAGTAATTCCTTAGCTCATCTACTGTATCTGTCCTTAATTCAATTGTATCTTTGAACTTCTTTGATGACTGTTCTTTAGTTGCTGCTCTTTTTCTTTTATTTCTAGCATCCATCATCTGTTTTGCCTCATCAGTATCAAAACCAACAATGCTATCAACTTGCTTTTGATAAGATTCTCTGACAGCATCATACAAGTCTTTCACCTCTTGATACTTTAGTCTCTGTAAGCCTTTGTATCCATGACCCTTTAGATAACTCATCATTGCATACCTTTCTTTAGCAATGCCCTGTGATTTTCTTGGTCCAATAACTCTTTCTTTAACAATAGGCTTCTCTGATCTCTCCACATCAGCATTTAACTCAGCCTGAAACTTTCTAGCAGCTTCTTCATTTTTAGCAACTTCAATTGCTCTTAAGTCTGCTAAAGTCAGCTTCTTCTTCTTTTTCTTTTCAACTAAAATCCCTTTACCTTTATCTTTAGGATCTATCTCTTGAGTAGGCTCAGAAGAATGTGGTTGAGATTGTTCTACTCCAGGAATGGTAATCCCTTTGGATCTAGACATGTTGAGCATAATGTCAGCAATAGTCTCATCATCACTGTCAGTATGTTTCCTAATCTCTTCTTCTTGTTGAACTGGATTGGAAGGACCAACATCTTCATGTATAATATTTCAAGGTCTAGCTTCTTCATCAAAATCTAAGGTTCTTGGTGTAATAAGATTCTGCCTAAAAGTACCTTGTGGAGCAGTATCTTGAACACCAGTACTTTGAATATTAACTTGCTCAACTTGGTCAGCTTCTTTCTTTGAATCTTCATGTCTTTCAGCATTAGGATCTTCATTCAAATTCTCATAAAGTTCAGCATCTAAATCCTTATGAATTTCAGCATCTGGATCTTGATTAAGTTCAGCATCCTCATTCAGATTTTCATTTTCCAAATTCCTCCCCAATATGAATGAAGAATGCTTCTGGAGCTTCCTTTTCTTAGGCTTAGAAACCGTTTTAGATTTCTGACAACTCCTCTTCTGTGATTTTACCCACAATCGGTGATGTTGAACTAGTGGCCATACAAAGCTCTTCAATCTCTTGAACTTATTCTTCAATTTCAACAGTGCTGCAGCTTGATCATCATAAGCTTTCTTCAACCTCTTCAACTCCCTGGTTAAAGCATAGTTATTCAACACTCCCTTATGAGCTATTGCCTCCTCATTAGCCATTACTCCCTCATCTCCTCCAGATGTTTGAGACCCATCTGTGGAAGTATAATCATTGGGAGTAGGTGGTTTATTCTCACCATGGTCTGAATCTTCATTGGCAGCACCTTCCAAAGAAGCAGTACTTTCCCTTAGAACAGTATGTTGAGAAGATTCATGAACTGGTGATGAAGCAGCATGTTGAGAAGCATCTCCTCCCCTTGAATGTGACTGCTCAGTATGTTGAGAAACATCTTGAGCTTGGGATGGAGTGGAAGCAGAGTCAGAATGTTCAGTAGCATGATCTGAATCCTCTTGAGGAGCATCTCTAACAGCTTGTGCCACTTCCAAAATATGTGCAGTTAAAGGAGTGTTTTCCCCAGAAAACTTTGCACTCTTGGTAGCCATGAAGGTAAACACCTTGTCAAGAAGAGCTATAGCTGGCAAAAAGTTTGGAGGTTGTGGAACACCCTCAAGCTGTTTGTTCAAAAATAATTGAACAAACCTGGGATACATCAAAAATGATGAACCATTCTTGATATGTTTATGCATACCATCAAGAATAATGAAAGAGAAGTTAAATGGATGATTGGTAGCTAATCCCACTAACGCAGAGACTATAGTTTGACTAAACTCATTCCAAGCAGTACTTTTGTTACTTAGGCAATGGAGTAAAACATGAATGAAATACTTCCAATGTGGACTGAATAAGGGTTTCTGAAAAGTAAGCTTAGTAAGAGAACCCTCATACCCAATATCTCTTAGTGTATCCCAAAGTACTTGTTTAGCAAACTTAACAGTACCTTCTTCATCATGAAACAGAAGATCTGCTCTAATAGTAGCCTCAGTAATCCTATTCCCAACCCGATGTAACAGTAGCCCAAAATTCTTGAATCCATGGCCCAATGATGTCCGGATTGACCAATAAAGAATAATTGATTGAAGACCCAGTTAGGAAATCAATCACAGCATGAAAATCAAGATTCAATTCTGTCTTATCCAAATTAGCAATCATATTATGCTTACTACAAGTTGAACGAGCCATTTGTGAGTGGTATAAGAATAAATTGTACGGCGAAGGTAAATTGATGATTAAAGTGGTGGCGTAAATATGAATGAATGGGAAGTAGAAAAGTAAGAGTAAAAGGCGGTAGGGTTAGTTATATATGGATAAGATATAAAAAATCAAATCCCATTTAATACGTATACCGTTATTTTGGCATGTANTTGTGAGTGGTATAAGAATAAATTGTACGGCGAAGGTAAATTGATGATTAAAGTGGTGGCGTAAATATGAATGAATGGGAAGTAGAAAAGTAAGAGTAAAAGGCGGTAGGGTTAGTTATATATGGATAAGATATAAAAAATCAAATCCCATTTAATACGTATACCGTTATTTTGGCATGTATCCCTTTCATAACGAAGTATTTTACCATTACCCCGTATTTTTTACCGTTAGAACAGTACTTTTCCACGTAGCAGTACTTTACACGTCAGCAGTACCCTTCAAAGCAGTACTTTCAGCTAAAGTTGCAAGCAGTACTTTCCCATTAAATTTACCACAGCATCAATAGCATTGTATTGCCTCCCCTCAAACAATGCATAGGACTAAATGAAGTCCTCCCCTCAAACGTAGCTTAATAATTAATCATACCAATACTTACCACCAAATGTTTGAACCTTGAAACATCAAATCCTTTGGTAAGTAGATCAGCTACATTGTCATCTGTGTGAACCTTGACAATATTAATGAGTCTATGCTCATAACAATCACGAATAATATGATGCCTAATCTGAATATGCTTGGTCTTGGAATGATAGACAGGATTCTTCACAATGCAAATTGTACTCTCATTATCAATGTTGATAGGAGTATTCTTGAAATTGAATCCATAATCCAATAGTTGATTCTGCATCCATAGTACTTGTCCACAACAACTTGCAGCAGCAACATACTCTGCTTCAGTGGATAAGGTTGCAGCAATAGTTTGTTTCATACATTGCCATGAAACTAGTCTTCTTCTAAGATATTGGCATCCTCATGTGGTTGATCTTCTATCATAATTATCTCCTGCATCGTCACTGTATGAAAAAGCTTCCAAGTGAAAAGGTGAATCCTTAGGATACCAAAATCCTAACTTAGGTTGGTGCTTGAGATAACTAAAAATCCTTTTGACTGCATTCATATGAGAGACCTTGGGTGTGACCTGATATCTTGCACATAAGCATACAGCAAACATAATGTCAGGTCTAGATGCAGTTAAGTACATAAGACAACCAATCATTGATCTGTAAAGCTTGACATCCACAGGTGCTCCATCATCATCCTTTCCTAATGAGTTTGAGGCTTTAATGGGTGTGGTAACTGGCTTCATATCACTTAAGTTGAATTTTTTAAGAATGTTAGTAACATACTTATCTTGACTAATGAAAATTCCAGTTCTTGATTGTTTAACTTGAAGCCCCAAAAAGAAAGTTAATTCACCCATGGAACTCATTTGAAATTCATTTTGCATAAGCAGCTCAAATTCTTTCACCATAGACTGTTTTGTGGCTCCAAAAATAATATCATCCACACATACTTGAACAAGCATAATATCCTTTTTATCTTTTTTGATAAACAAAGTCTTATCAATTGCACCTCTCCTGTAACCATGTTGCAATATAAAAGTGGAGAGTCTTTCATACCAAGCTCTGGGAGCTTGATGAAGGCCATACAGCTGACAACTTTGTAGACTTTGTTTGGATGTTCAGGATCCTCAAAACCAGGAGGTTGTTTAACATAGACTTCCTCTGTAATTTTTCCATAAAGAAAGGCACTTTTAACATCCATTTGATAAACAGGAAAGCCCATATAAGAAGCAAAGGCAAGAAATAATCTTATTGCTTCAATCCTTGCAACAGGAGCAAAAACTTCATTACTTCATGTATAACATTTGAAGGTCCAACTTCTTCATCAAAATCTAAGGTTCTTGGTGTAATAAGATTCAGCCTAAAAGTACCTTGTGGAGCAGTATCTTGAACACCAGTACTTTGAGCATCAGTACTTTGAATATTAACTTGCTCAACTTGGTCAGCTTCTTTCTTTGAATCTTCATGTCTTTCAGCATTAGGATCTTCATTCAAATTCTCATAAAGTTCAGCATCTAAATCCTTATGAATTTCAGCATCTAGATCTTGATTAAGTTCAGCATCTTCATTCAGATTTTCATTTTCCAAATTTCTCCCCAATGCGAATGAAGAATGCTTCTGGAGCTTCCGTTTCTTATGCTTAGAAACCGTTTTAGATTTCTGATCACTCCTCTTCTGTGATTTCACCTACAATCGGTGATGTTGAACTAGTGGCCATACAAAGCTCTTCAATCTCTTGAACTTATTCTTCAATTTCAACAGTGCGGCAGCTTGATCATCATAAGCTTTCTTCAACCTCTTCAACTCCCTGGTTAAAGCATAGTTATTCAACACTCCCTTATGAGCTATTGCCTCCTCATTAGCCATTACTCCCTCATCTCCTCCAGAGGTTTGAGACCCATCTGTGGAAGTATAATCATTAGGAGTAGGTGGTTGATTCTCACCATGGTCTGAATCTTCATTGGCAGCACCTTCCAAAGAAGCAGTACTTTCCCTTAGAGCAGTATGTTGAGAAGATTCATGAACTGGTGATGAAGCAGCAAGTTGAGAAGCATCTCCTCCCCTTGAATGTGACTGCTCAGTATGTTGAGAAACAGCTTGAGCTTGGGATGGAGTGTAAGCAGAGTCAGAATGTTCAGTAGCATGATCTGAATCCTCTTGAGCAGCATCTCTAACAGCTTATGCCACTTCCAAAATATGTGCAGTTAAAGGAGTGTTTTTCCCAGAAAATGTTGCACTCTTGGTAGCCATGAAGGTAAACACCTTGTCAGGAAGAGCTATAGCTGGCAAAAAGTTTGGAGGTTTTGGAACACCCTCAAGCTGTTTGTTCAAAAATAATTGAACAAACCTGTGATACATCAAAAATGGTGAACCATTCTTGATATGTTTATGCATACCATCAAGAATCATGAAAGAGAAGTTAAATGGTTGATTGGTAGCTAATCCCACTAACGCAAAGGCTATAGTTTGACTAAACCCATTCCAAGCAGTACTTTTGTTACTTAGGCAATGGAGTAAAACATGAATGAGATACTTCCAATGTGGACTGAATAAGGGTTTCTGAAAAGTAAGGTTAGTAAGAGAACCCTCATACCCAATATCTCTTAGTGTATCCCAAAGTACTTGTTTAGCAAACTTAACAGTACCTTCTTCATCATGAAACAGAAGATCTGCTCTAATAGTAGCCTCAGTAATCCTAATATTCCTCCCAGCAACTTTAGCCGTAATGAATGATAAATCAGGTTCTTCCCAACCCGATGTAGCAGTAGCCCAAAATTCTTGAATCCATGGCCCAATGATGTCCGGATTGACCAATAAAGAGTAATTGATTGAAGACCCAGTTAGGAAATCAATCACAGCATGAAAATCAAGATTCAATTCTGTCTTATCCAAATTAGCAATCATATTATGCTTACTACAAGTTGAACGAGCCATTTGTGAGTGGTAGAAGAATAAATTGTACGGAGAAGGTAAATTGATGATTAAAGTGGTGGCGTAAGTATGAATGAATGGGTAAGTAGAAAAGTGAGAGTAAAAGGCGGTAGGGTTAGTTATATATGGATAAGATATAAAAAATCAAATCCCATTTAATGCGTATACCGTTATTTTGGCATGTATCCCTTCCATAACGAAGTATTTTACCATTACCCCGTATTTTTGACCGTTAGAACAGTACTTTTCCACGTAGCAGTACTTTACACGTCAGCAGTACCCTTTAAAGCAGTACTTTCAGCTAAAGTTGCAAGCAGTACTTTCCCATTAACTTTACCACAGCATCAATAGCATTGTATTGCCTCCCCTCAAACAATGCATAGGACTAAATGAAGTCCTCCCCTCAAACGTAGCTTAATAATTAATCATACCAATACTTACCACCAAATGTTTGAATCTTGAAACATCAAATCCTTTGGTAAGTAGATCAGCTACATTGTCATCTGTGTGAACCTTGACAACATTAATGAGTCTATGCTCATAACAATCACGAATAAAATGATGCCTAATCTGAATATGCTTGGTCTTGGAATGATAGACAGGATTCTTCACAATGCAAATTGTACTCTCATTATCAATGTTGATAGGAGTATTCTTGAAATTGAATCCATAATCCAATAGTTGATTCTGCATCCATAGTACTTGTCCACAACAACTTGCAGCAGCAACATACTCTGCTTCAGTGGATGAGGTTGCAGCAATAATTTGTTTCTTACATTGCCATGAAACTAGTATTCTTCCAAGATATTGGCATCCTCCTGTGGTTGATCTTCTATCATAATTATCTCCTGCATAGTCACTGTCTAAAAAAGCTTCCAAGTGAAAAGGTGAATCCTTAGGATACCACAATCCTAACTTAGGTTGGTGCTTGAGATAACTAAAAATCCTCTTGACTGCATTTATATGAGAGACCTTGGGTGTGACCTGATATCTTGCACATAAGCATACAACAAACATAATGTCAGGTCTAGATGCAGTTAAGTACATAAGACAACCAATCATTGATCTGTAAAGCTTGACATCCACAGGTGCTCCATCATCATCCTTTCTTAATAAGTTTGAGGCTTTAATGGGTGTGGTAACTGGCTTCATATCACTTAAGTTGAATTTTTTTATGAATGTCAGTGACATACTTATCTTGACTAATGAAAATTCTAATTCTTGATTGTTTAACTTGAAGCCCCAAAAAGAAAGTTAATTCACCCATGGAACTCATTTGAAATTCATTTTGCATAAGCAGCTCAAATTCTTTCACTATAGACTGTTTTATGGCTCCAAAAATAATATCATCCACATATACTTGAACAAGCATAATATCCTTTTTATCTCTTTTGATAAAAAAAAGTCTTATCTATTGCACCTCTCCTGTAACCATGTTGCAATAGAAAAGTGGAGAGTCTTTCATACCAAGCTCTGGGAGCTTGATGAAGGCCATACAGTGCCTTGACAACTTTGTAGACTTTGTTTGGATGTTCAGGATCCTCAAAACCAGGAGGTTGTTTAACATAGACTTCCTATGTAATTTTGCCATAAAGAAAGGCACTTTTAACATCCATTTGATAAACAGGAAAGCCCATATAAGAAGCAAAGGCAAGAAATAATCTTATTGCTTCAATCCTTGCAACAGAAGCAAAAACTTCATCATAGTCCACTCCTTCTTCTTGTCTATATCCTTGTGCAACCAATCTTGCTTTGTTCTTGATGACATTGACTCTTTCATCTCTTTTAACTCTGAAAACCCATCTTGTACCAATCACTTTCTTTCCATCTGGTAATTCACATAATACACAAACATCTTGAAGTTTGAATTGAAGAAGTTCTTCTTACATGGCTTCAACCCAACTCTCTTTAGCTAATGCTTGAGCTATTGTCTTGGGTTCTTCTTGAGAGATAAAGCAGGCAAACAGGCATGTCTGAAGATTCTTATGATTCATCTTGTTTTGTTTATAAACAAAGCTAAGTAAAGCACTATGTTGCTTAGAGAGACCTTTAGCTTTTGTTCTTGTATTGACACCTGAACTGTGAGGTCAAATGATTTGGCTTACAGGATGATATTTATGAACTCTTAAATTTGGAGTTGGTGGCACTTGAATATCATGTTCCAAATTTGTGACATCAGGATCTTCAGATTAGAAAATGCCTTCATCTTGTAATTCATCATCAGTATCTTCTAACTCAGGCATGTTTGGATCATTCAAATCATCAGTATTGATCCAAGTTGATGTATCTAAGACACCAGAAGTAGTTTCAATTGGTTCATCAGTACTTTGAGAAGAATCTTTGAATATACCATTTTTCTTTGTAGCTTCATAAGCCCTCCTTTGATCATCTTCATATGACTTTGCAATGTTTTCTTGAGAAAGCATTTTATTCAGTTCATCTTGAATAGCCATGTTGTCATAAGATTCTGAGTTGGTTGGTTGAACAGTACTTTGTGGTTCAACAGTACTTTGAGAGTCAACAGTACTTTTAGGTTCAAAAGTACTTTGCTTCTTTCCAATGGGTTCTTCATTAGGAACATCTTCAGGTCTAACATTGACCCCATGAACAATGTACTGTAAATCTTCTTCTTTGTGAACAACTTGGTTTTCCTCCCTAACAAGTACATAGTTCATAGAAGGAGTCAAAATATCAAGATCAAACATCTAATCAGGACTTTTACCTTTTTGATTTTCTTGATCTTCCAAAAACTCAACATGAAGACAATCTTGAACCTTTTTGGTAGCTCTGTTGTAAACTCTAAATCCTTTACTATTGGTACAATAACCCAATAAGTATCCTTCATCTGACTTGCCTTCAAATTTGCCCAGTGAATCAATTGTATTTAGAATAGTCAGAGAACATCCAAAAGGTTTCATAAAACGAATGTTTGGCTTCTTGCCCATAAGCAACTCATATGGTGTCTTCATCTGAGGTTTAGTGATTGAGACTATATTTAACACATAGCAAGCAGTACTTACAGCCTCAGCCCAAAATTGAATAGGTAATGAAGAATCTGCAAGCATGGTTCTATCTGCTTCAATTAATGTTCTATTTTTCCTTTCTGCAACACCATTCTGCTGTGGAGTTCGAGCAATGCTAAACTCCCTCTTGATTCCTTTCTTGGCACAAAAGTAATCCATGAGCTGGTTGTTGAATTCAGTCCCATTATCATATCTAATACCTCTGACTTTGAGTATTAATTGATTTTCAAGGGCTATTATGAGATCATGAATA
>LBNU01017096.1:0-36371 GCA_014162995.1 Artemisia annua | reverse complement strand
TTTTGTGTCTTTTGTTACTTCCGCTGCTAAACTTTGTTTATTTTCCGCTGCAAACTCTATTTACTTTTTCCGCTGCTACTTTGACTTAAGAGTCCTTGTACTCTAAATGGTTTGTAATTCGAATGATATGTTTTGCAACATTTATAAACGTCCTGTGTTGTGGTCGTTAGCTATAAATGTGCCTAGTTTCTATTTGCGTAATACCCCCAGCATGTTAGCTGCCGTATTTGAGTTGGGGTGGTTACAATAAGCTTGACAAGTATATGCATCTCCCCCACTAAAGCCAAGGAGTACAAGTCTAAAGTGGTAAAAAGGGTTTTGAGGCTTAAGGGTTGAACCTAGCTTCATTCAAATATCCTGCACAAACTTAGTAGATCGCTAGCGCGAGTCTTCGACGCTTCAGCTAACGGATGGTCACTAGTGCACTTCTTGGATCGCTGGCGCGTTATTTGCATAACGGATGGTCACCAAGTCACACACTAGATCGCTAGCACGCTAGTCAATTAATCTAATACTCGGATGGTCACTACCTTATTCATACATTTAATATTCTCACTTATCCATCATCATATCCGGATGCTCGAAAGCTAACAATGAATATAACAATACGGTTGGGTAGGGATAACATTTAGGATATAAATTGGTGTAAAATAAAAGATAAACAAACAAATAGATTAAAATCCTAAGTGTGGTTAATTACTTTCCCAACCATCCCATGAATAAGACTCATATCATTGAATAACTCACGCTTTTGACTCCTGTAACTCACGCTTTAGGTAGACACGAATTATAATCAACAAAATATTAAACAAAGAATAATCCTTAGTTGGCGTTCCCATAACGGCCAACTCCCATTCAATCCATAAATATAATACAACAACAAATAGTGGTGATATCTCCTACTAAATACAAAACTTTACATTAGTTGGTTAAATAAACTTCCAACTTCTTCTCTTTCTTTTTCTTTTCTATATTTTTGATTTTTTTTAATATGTGTAAAATTTCACAACTTTTTCTATCACAATTTTTTCCGGATAATTTTTCCATACTTTTCATAACTTTCAGAAATAACTGTAATAGTGAAAGTAGTAAATACAAGAAAAATAAACTAACATTATACAATATGTACTTTCACTCCAATTGCATTGTGCAATTTCCCGACCTAACCAAAGATAATGAATTACGCACGCGAACACAGGTAATGTAAGGAAACACACTTTGCCTAAAGTAACTAACCACGGATTTTAATCTACAGGGTAGGCTAAGGTGTAAGGGTATAACGAAACATTTTAACAAATGTGTAAGAAACGAAAGGAATGGATCTGAGGGTTTTTCTAGGGGTATCTTACTCTAAAAGTGAGAGTAAACAAAAGGGTTTATACGGGGGTTAACTAACCAGTGTAGTTAGTTAATATCACATAACATATAAAGGCTTTTTGGGTGTAATCCTAAAAATTTACCAAGTTAGACAAGTCACTCCAATTATATCGATAATACTCATCATGGTGGTCTCGAATAGTATACAAGCCAAGTTCTAATGTTTACAAGTCACCGACACACTAAAGTTTTAATTTTTTTTAAGAAATAAGGTTATGTGTGCGGTTATGTAATTTAGACTTAAACAAAAACATGCTAAAAAGTTTTAAATTTTGATATATTAAGCGCATTTTAAGCATATTTTGAAAAAGTTTGAAACAAGTAAGCATTCTAATTCTCCATCCCCCCACTTAAGTTAAACAACGTCCTCGTTGTTTGTGTTAAAGGTTAAAAACTAGAAAATAAAAGAATTAGAACAGAAAAACTCCCCTGATATTTGCTCGGAATGATCCTACATTATGCGTTTATGAGCAAAAATCAACTTTCTTGTGGATGAGAATGTTTAAGCTTCATGAATGATGTTTCCACAGAAAGTGCATGAATCTATAATACAACCAAGACTTTAACACACCTGAGTTAAGAAGGTTCAAACTTGCATAATACATTAGTAGTTAGTAAAATAAAACCTAAAAAATTAAACTGTAAATCATCAGGTCAGTCGATACGCCGCATCTTATGGAAGAAGATGCGTCATATCGAGCCTGGAATTAATACGAATCAAAATAAAAGATGCGTCACATCCTTAACCAGGAATGCACCACATTAAATAAACTAACAGAATATTTTAAAGTCTTAAAATAAAAATGCAGAAAAATAAAAAGATATGACCAGTGCATATGATACGCCGCATCCTATGATGGAGATGCGCCGCATCTTCTGCAGGTCTGACAGAATCGACACAAAACAGAAAAATAAGATAAAAATTCTGGGTTGTCTCCCGGTCAGCACTTGTCTTTATTCCAGAGTCTTCAAGTTTGACTCAAGTTCAGCTCCTAGTACCTATCATTAAAGAAATCGGAAGCGTCGCGCTCCCTCATCACCAATCCTGTAATGTCGAACACATCTTGCCCGTTCCACATCTCCACTTCATGTATTTTAAATATCTGTATAAATAAAATTCTATCCCTTTCGGGTAGAGATGATAAAATGATAGACGGGAAATTCTTATTATCATATAAGCGCAAGTATTCAAGATATGATTGTAGCTCAATAAACAAGTCTTTATTGGTTTCCTCAACAACTCTCCTACGCTTGGGATTAGTTGTGTTGTTTTGGATCAATGTTTCTCCCATTACCCTAGCTTCAAGATCAAGGTCCATACGTTCTCTTAATCCTAGCACATAAACGCCTCTAATTATGCTCTTAACCGGATTTTCACATTTATAGACTAGTTTGTCGTTCCCTACTTTCAATGATATTTTTCTTTTAAACACGTTAATCTTAGCATGAGCAGTAGACAAGAAAGGTCGTCCAAGGATTAAGGGAATCTTAACATCCTCGGGCATATCTAGTATTATAAAGTCTACGGGGAATACAAATTTCTCGACCCTAACTAACACGTTTTCAGCAATCCCCTCAGGTCGTTTTACAGTTTTATCAGCAATTCAATAAGCAGCTTAGTTGGTGCTAATTTTCCTAGTACTAGGGTAGTGAATGTCTTAAAGGGCACAACACTAACACTAGCTCCTAAGTCATCTAATGCATTATTGAAAGACATGTTATTAATTGAACAAGGTAAAGTAAAACTTCCTGGGTCTTTTTCTTTATGAGGCAAGGCATGTAGATCGGTTGCAGATCTCTCTTCTTTCATTGCAGCCTTGATCTCCTCTTCAATCCTTGACTTCTTTTTGAGTAGTCTTCTTACGCTGATTGAAGAGTTAAAGAAATATTGGGGTTTCAAAACATCACCATTCTTCAATCGTCCAGGAAAAGGTATGTTAGGCATGACTTCTTCGGTAGTGGTTATGGCCTTGACATGTTCTCTTGGATTAGGTTCAGTTGAGCTAGGTAGACTTCCATATCCCCTTTCTTGNTCAATCCTTGACTTCTTTTTGAGTAGTCTTCTTACGCTGATTGAAGAGTTAAAGAAATATTGGGGTTTCAAAACATCACCATTCTTCAATCGTCCAGGAAAAGGTATGTTAGGCATGACTTCTTCGGTAGTGGTTATGGCCTTGACATGTTCTCTTGGATTAGGTTCAGTTGAGCTAGGTAGACTTCCATATCCCCTTTCTTGAAGAACCTTGCCCATTTGACCTATTTGTTGTTCCAATGCTTTGATCGAAGCTCCTTGGTTTCTTGTGACAGTATCCGTCGAGGCTCAGATTTCTTTGATCATAGCAGTATTCTCTTCATGTCTTTTAGCAACGTTGGCCATAATTTGCTTTAGAGTGTCATCTAAAGTCTTCCTTCTCTTGATATGTGGGATTTCCATTGTACTTTTGATAGTACCCTAGAACAGCTTCCCTAAACTTTCCTGAAGGTTGGAATGGTTGTCCAAATTGTGTGTAGTATGCTTCTTCAAAAGTCTCACTTTCATTCTTTATAGGGCAATCCTTGGTGTAGTGAGGTCCTTCGCATTTTTCACATCCAACTTGGGCAGCATATACTTTTTCATCTCTTTTCTTCATCTCTCTACTAATTTTATCCAATTGAGCTTGAATTGCAGCAAACCCGTCAAAATTAGTGCTGCTCTTAGATCTAGTAGAGGTCCCATCGTGCCACTTTTGAGAATGATTAGCAGCTTCTTGGATAGCTTTTCTAGCATTGACTGCACTCATTTGTGGTACAGCTCCCTTAGCATCCAAGATTTTTCTAGTAGGCACGTCCAATCCTTGATAAAATAATATTATCTCCTGCATTGTGGTTAGATAGTGTTGAGGACATTTCACCAATAAATCTTTAAAACGCTCCCAAGCCTGATAGAGAGTTTCATCGGGCTCTTGTTTGAAGTTGTTGATAGCCTCCATCTTTTTAGCAGTCTTAGCAGGTGGACAATATCTTTTCAGGAATTTGCTCTTAAAATCTTCCCATGTTGTGATTGAACCAGCTGGTTCATTCCTTAGCCACTTATTAGAAGCTCCTTTAAGCGAAATTGGGAAGATTTTTCGAAGCATAATTTAAAGCATAATTTAGTCATCAGAAACTCCTTCAGTAGTGAACAAATCTGCAATCTCGAGGACTTTCTCCACATGTTCATTAGCATCTTCATGTTCTGTCCCACTGAAAGCATTTTCTCTTAGCTCCTCGAGAAACTGACCTTTCAATTCAAACTTTGACTTGTCGTCAAACTTTGGTCTAGCAAATTCTGAACTGTAGTCTGCACGGGTTTTGTTCATGTATTCCTCCATAGTAGTGTTTTCCGTCATTGTTTCGGTTTCTTCTTCCTCTTCTTGTTCAGAAAAATAATCAAGCTCGAATGAACTTGAAAGTTCAAAGCTTTTTGTCTTGAAAAGCCTCCTAAGTGAATGTAAAGCTCGTTCAGGATCTTCGAAAGGTGTAATTAAGTTCTTAGTTGAACTTCTGGTCATGCACTTCCTGAAATCATCACAAAAGCATCAGTAGGGTATGTTCAAGAAAGTGGAATATCATAAAATTAATAACGAAAACGGAATACGAAAAATAAAAGTTGCTGATATCTGCAGACGATGCGCGGTATCATGGAAAAGGGATACGCCGTATCTTATTACGTTAAAATTAAAATCAGACTTTTATTCAGAAAATAGATACGCCGCTTTTTAAATTAGAATGCGCCGTAGCTGTTAAATATCAAAAATCAGTTATATTTATAAAAATTAAATGCGCCGCATAAGCAGAAGCTAATGCGCCGTATTTTCGTTACGTTTCAAAATACAAAATTTTGATTTAGCAATGCGCCGTATCGATAAAAATCGATGCGTCGCTTCTGTTTAATTAATTCGAAAACTATTTTTTAATTTAAATATATAATACGCCGTATCTGCAAAAACAGATGCGTCACATGGCGTTAAGGTTTCGAAAGAATTTTCTTATTAAAAACAGAATACGATGTATCTTGGGGAAAGGCCGTACTCGAATTATTAAACGCGTTGTATTTATAAAATTTAAAACGTAATACGCCGCAGCTGAGAAACAGATGCGCCGTATCGTTTGTATCAGCACTATACAATGACAGCAGTATGCAGAAAAATACAGAAAAATAAAAATAAATAAAAATTACAGAAAATAAAAACACACAAAAAACAGTAAATATGCAAATTATACAATGAATGCAATCTAACTAATATACAACAAACTTAGTGGTTAGAATCTAAAAACCTAATAAAAAGAAAAACCTAATTAAAATACTAATCAAATTAACAGATAATAACAATTCACTCCCCGACAGCGGCGCCAAAGACATGATGCGCGTGATGTGTCGTTGCGGTTTAGCAGTATTAATGTCTACTCAAGTTTTAAATTTATATTTAGCCGACTTATCAATAACACACACACTTAACGAGCAGTGTACCCGGTCAGTATGAATATAATGGTAAGTAGAGTGTCGATCACTAAGAGTGGAACGTATTATCTAATTAACCTAATCAGTATTTTAATGTCCTAAATTAGTTTTACAGCCTAATCTAAGGAAAGGGGGTTCTGCCTGAGAGACTGCCACAGATTAGTTATATTAAACAGTAAATTAAACTAATGGACACGAATCAGTGAATAGCATACACGTACACAGATAGATAATTAGAAGCAGAAGAAGGCCTGTCCTGATAATTAAGTAGCTTGTCACTTGTTTTATTGCTAGTTCTACATGAAGCGTATCGTAATCTTATCTGTCTCATTGGATCTCATTATATCGGCGAGTAAACCCTTAATGATCACTTATGTCTATCCTATTTATCCAAAGACGTCAGCTAAATAGGCGAGGAAGGGGTATGGCAGCCCAAGCAAGACTCAGCTAGACACAGAGGTTATCAAAATATCCAAGCAAGTCACCAAAAACATCATCATATAGACTTTAATTGATGGGAAAGGAATTTTAAGGGGAGCAGTATGGTGGCCACAAGCCCATCAATCCTGATGAATTAAAGCGTACTATTACAATAAAACAAAACTACTTAATGAATTAAATACATACATGACCTTCTTACAGCTCTAATATCTTCGTTTGGGGTGTGTCTTGTGTTGCTTCAACTGAGTTCGTCTCCTTAGGGTTATGTTGCACACAAAATTCATCTAGGTCTTGGGGTATTATAGTTTCTGTCTGAGGGCTCGATGCGGCGCATTGAGTAAGAAGATGCGGTGCATTGACTTACTTCGCGTGGCATCCAAGATTAATATATTCTGGAATATTCGTACACCGTCTTCAGATGCGGCGTATCTTGATTCTTGTATCCAGCGCATGTCCTTCAGTATCTTGGATTGTATCTGGTGAAGTCTTGATAGTAATACGCCGTATGTCAGAAGTGTAATGCGGCGTATCTGGAGTAGAACGAGCTTGATCTTCTTCGTTGACCAAAGTTTCATATGCGGTGCATGATAGAATTACATGCGGCGCATTCTTCAAAGCCAGGCAATGGTCTTCGAATTCATCTAAGTATGATATTGCGGCGTATCTGTTGAGATAGATACGACGCATCTTCTGGATTTCAGTAGACTTTTGACATCTCGTTTGTTTTGCTCCATAATTAGTTGAAAATCACCAAGTTTCACCTATTGCTTGTTTTTACCTGAGAATTACTATAGTAAACATTAAAGTACTGATTCTCATAAATAATATAGTAAAACAAGTCAAATAAATAGGATAAATGATGATAATAATATGTAGTTATTTGAGTTCATCAAAACCTCTACGAATGGCTTTCCTAATACAACATGGGATAAACAAGGGTCTACTACGGAATTAATGTCTTCTACCACTATGAAATCCGTGATATAGGTGAAATTCCCTACTAACACATGCATCCCCCCTAATTATTCCAATGAAGTGACTCCTCTTTCTAGGATTCTCGGGATCTTGCCTAGGTAAGAGTTGCTTTTTCATTATCCAATTATAGTATGTCCTAGTCATGATGTTTATAGGAGAATATAGGTCAATATAAGCCTTCCACACGTGAATGTGTCCTATGTTGCATGGTATATTGATGTTTCTAGGATTACCATGTGCAATGATTGGAATTCTTCTTATGAAGAATGGGCGAAGATCATGCAATAAGTACTTGTAATAGGCTAATTCTTCTACCGTGGGAAACTTATCAAAGTAATCATGTTCTACTTCCTCCACTTTCTTCTCATCATCATTCTTACTTTCTTCCTTAAGATCACTATTGTCCTTAACTACACTCTCTTTATCATCTACTTCACTACTCCTATTTGGTGGTATTAGAGTGATTGCGTTGATAAATTGGACGTTCATAGATGAGAAAGGATCCTTAACCTCACTTCCCCCACTTGTGTTTCTAACAACTTTACTTGATAGGGTTATACCTTGGTTGTTAAGAGTCTTTAACAAATTGTCAATCTTATTGGTCATCTCGCTCTGTTTTTGGTTGAAATAGGCTTCAAACTTGTTCAAACGAGCTTCTTGAGATGCCATAAAATTAGACATTAACCCTTCAAAATTGTTGGAGTTGTTGGGAGGGTTATTGTTAAAGGTGCGGTTCGAGGATGAACCGTTTGGTTGAAAACGATTAGGTGGATTTGAAAAATTGTTTTGAGAGGAATTTTGGTTTTGTTTCCACCTAAAGTTTGGGTGATATAAATCACCAAGGGTGTTTTGCTCGGATTTGAAAGTGAACCACTTGTCTCCCAGTCCGTCGGTACGCGAAGATGCACAGTCCGCAAAAACATGTTCGGGGAGTTCCATGCAATCACGAGTGTCATGAGGACCACTACATAATTCACATGAAGAAGTGATTTTGTTCACTTGACTTGAAGGTTTTGGAGCTTCGTAGGATTTCATGAGAAACTTGACTTGGTCTTCAAGTTCCATGATCCTACGGTTGGGAATGCTTGAGTTAATCAAAGGCAAGGATATTGCCTTGACCGTTTTGCTCAACTCGCGGGGGTCATTCCGACATTCGTTGTCATAGAGAGCAGGATCTTCTAGGATTCCCCGTGATACTTCCACATTCCTATCATGTAGCTTGCCACCGGCCGCCTGGTCAATGGTTTGCCTTGTGGATTGATTGACATGATCATAGAAAATTTGTATTTGAAGCCAAAGATCAATGCCATGATGAGGGAATTTTTGGAGTAAGTCCTTGAAACAAATCCACGCTTCGTAAAGAGTTTCACCTTGACGTTGTTGGAACATCAAGATGTCATTCCTTAGCTTGGTAGTTCTCCCTGGTAGGAAAAATTGAGCGAGGAAACGAGAAGTGAGATCATCCCAAAATGTGTGGATCCCGTTGGTAAATGCTCAAGCCATTGACTAGCTTGGTCACTGATGCGTATTTTCATCCTGCTTTAAATTTATAAACTAAGAGATACAAGGATAAACATATACTAATGGGCAGAGAACCTGATCAAATGTAGTAAAGCCTAGATAAATCCGAGTGTCGTCCCTAAGAGCTGTTGTGAAAGAAGTCAACATGTTTTATCATAACTATAAATAAAAGATAATAAGTTGATAAGAAAACGTTGTTTAGTAGTTTATTTAAGTTATAGATTCAGATGAGAAATAGAAAGTGAAAAGATAAAGTCTTAACCAAGCTTATCAAGTTGTCATTTAGGTTTATTAAACTCCATACAGTGGCATAAATGTAACTAAGAATCGTAGGGTAAAGTCATCTTAGTCTATATTCCCTAATATTGTCTCCAGAACCAAAGGCACTACCCCTTGCTAGTAAGCGGAGATTGGATACTCGGTTGAGTCGTTAAGTGCCAAATCTAATAGATCACATTCGTTAGAGATCCGGCCTCTCGGATCTTAGATCTCTCCAACTTCTTAAGTACCTCCACTTGCTAGGTGATCCTATGGTCAATTCCTACACGAAAACAGGTTGTACTATGGCCAATTGCTTCCTATCTTTGCAATCTAGGTAACCAGGTTCATATGGTCAATTTCCCTAGTTCACTAGATACTAACAAGCTTGTAATACTACCGAAACTAGTGTAAATGAATGGACAAAGAAGATATCTATATAAAGTAATAAAAGAGAACAAATAACTTATCAAAACTTGAATTAATAAAACGAATTCATCAAATGATTACTAGAAAAGCATAAGAGAATCCAAACTCGAATACAAACGATTGTAGTAGATGAGAACTTCTATCTTCGAACTTCTAAACTAACTTCCTCTTCTGTGGTTGCTCTCCTCAAACCCTAGATAGGTTTGGGAAAGGGGAGATGATCTTAAAGGTGAAAATTCGTCTTGTATTTATAGGCAGGAACTAGCTACGCCGTAGTCTTATTAGTAGTTACGCTGTAGCTAGTGTTATCTTCATATGATCTTATCCGTAGTGCTAGCTACGGCGTAATTGAGTTGTGTAGTTACGCCATAATTATTGCTACGTTGTAGTTTCCTTGTATAGCTACGCCGTAGTCTTCATATTTTGCTTTGAGTTGCTACAGTGTCCAAGTTATGCCATAATCATATTGTCAGCTACGGCGTAGTTCTTCTTGATTAGGTAATTCCACGTCATAATTT
Organism: Artemisia annua; assembly: GCA_014162995.1. NCBI lineage: Eukaryota > Viridiplantae > Streptophyta > Magnoliopsida > Asterales > Asteraceae > Artemisia > Artemisia annua. The sequence continues at coordinate 26,372 of LBNU01017096.1, read as the reverse complement.
AGCTATGGCGTAACGTCATCACTTAGTTACGCCGTATTTTTCATTGAATAGGCTTATTGTCTTAGTTTTGTCCGTATTAAGTTCAACTTTGTCCATTTGCCACTCAATACTCTATTAATAGTCCTGAAGCGAAATATGAAGGAATAAGACAATGCTAACGACAATATTAAGCTAAATTGGTCAATAAATAAGGGAAATTGATACGTAGAAAATCAGATTATTTGATGTCATCAAACATCCCCCCACTTGAACTCTACTTGCCCTCAAGTAGACCTTATTAGAATTATTTCTAAAAAGATATCTCCCAAGTAACTTAGGAAATACGAATTTAAAAACTTCCTATGCTAGAACATCTTGAAATCGAACACCTCACGAAAAGGGAACAAACACTTGTACTCTCCTTATTCTAAGTGTCAATTTTCGGGGTAATCACCTCAAGCACAGTCATAGCATGTATTCTATCATAGGTTTGGCGGTTACACAAATCTCCACTACTAGAGCTAAGGTCAAAATAATCCTTGAAGACAATATTGGGTGAACAAATTATAAGGCTAGGGTGTAGGGTCGTTACTAACATACTATGGCGAAGGCGACAAAGAACATCGATACATGACCGAAACGCCGGGCAAGACACTAATGCCTGCTCAATTCCCTCACCTAAGCAGGATTCACGACAAAGGGGTAGGATAAGACATTGGATGCACGTAATGGGTGTAAAATAAAAAGAAACAAATAGTCTTAGCCTAAAATCAAGTTGTCACCCTTGATGACATCAAATAAGTACATTATATTATCATCATTTATCCTATTTATTTGACTTGTTTTATTATATTATCTATGAGAATAGATATTTAATCATTTACTTTAGTAATTCTCAGGTAGAAACAAGCATTTGGTGAAATTTAGTGATTTTGGACGAAATATGGAGCTAAATGATCAAGATGGAAAAAGTCTACTGAAATCAAGTAGATGCGCCGTATCATTCTAGACGGATACTTCGTATTATCATACTTAGATGAATTCGAAGACTATTGCCTGACTTTTAAGAATGCGCCGCATCTGATTATATCATGCGCCGCATATGAAACTTTGGTCAATGAAGAAGAACTAAATTGTTCTACTCTAGATATGCCACATTACACTTCTGACATACGGAGTATCACTATCAAGACTTCACCAAAGACAATCCAAGATACTGAAGGAAATGTGCCGCATATAGGATTCAAGTTATGTCGCATCTGAAGACGGTGTACGAATATTCCAAAATATATTAATCTTGGACCCACGCGAAGTTAAGTACATGCGCCGCATCTACTTAGTTGATGCGCCGCATCGAGCCCTCGGATAGAAACTATAAATACCCCTAGATACAACTGAATTTCATGTGCCAAAACCTAGAGAAGCTACAACATAAACCATTAGGAGAGGAATAACAACGAAAAGGCAACACAAGACACACCACATTGAAGATCTTAGAGCAGTAAGAAGGTCCTGCTTGTAATTTAATTCCATTAAGTAGTTTTGTTTTATTGTAATAGTAAGCTTTAATCCATCAGAATTGATGGGTTTGTGACCTCCATATTGCTCCCCTTAAAATTGTTTTCCCATCGATTAAAGTTTATATGATGTTTTTTGGTTCTTTTTATATGTGCATTGATAACCTTTGTGTGTATCAGTGGCTTGTTCGAGGCTGCCATACCTCCTCCCACGATTACTTCACTAGCCTAATAAGTTAGTAAATTAATTCTTAGACATAAGCAGTCATTATGGGTTTACTCGCCAATAATTAAGATCCAACGAGACAGATAAGATTACGATACTCATCATATAAAACTAGCAATAAAACAAGTGACAAGCTACTTAATCACTAGTCAGGCCTTCTATTTGTTTCTATTATCTATCTGTGTACGTGTTCGCCATTTGTTGTATTCTTTCTTATTAGTTTTATAGTTTTAGTTAATCAACCAAATCGTGCTAGTCTCTCAGACTAAACCCCCTTTGCATTAGATTAGGCTGTAAAACTAACTTAGGAATTAAAATACTGATAAGACTAACTAGATATTACGTTCTACTCTTAGTGATCGACACTTTGCTTACCACTATCTACATATTGATCGGGTACACTGCTCGTTAGTGTGTGTTATAGGATAAGTCGGCAAAATATAAATTTAAAACTTGATAAGGCATAAACACCCTATACTACAACATGACACAACACACATCAACCGTTCACCGTTCATCCAAAGTTCATGCTTCAAAACTCCAAAAACCGGATCGTATTGTAACAAGTTGGTGTGTCACAAGAGGACATTGTGATGGACACGCTACTTGGTCATCTTGACTGTGGGTAAATGAAATCTTCTCAAATCTTCAACTGTGACCGAGGTGGCATCCTTCATAATCCCGGTGCTATACAAGGGTGCACCATTATTATAACTATTTACATACAGAAATTCACATTTTTTTAATAATAACTTCCTCCCCCCAATTGAGATGAATCATATGTGAGAGTATTGGGGGGTCTTCAATGATCTTAAAAGATATATCTTTGATGTAAACGTAATTTCTTAACTTCTTCACTTGACCCTTGAATTTAACAAATGGTGCCATCCCAATCATAAACTTAAGACTACACGGAAGGCTAAGGTGAAATAGGTGTAACGAAACATATTTGTTAAGGGAAAGAAACGAAAGGAAAGGCTCAAAAGGGTGTATCTAGGGGTATCTTGCATTAATGGTGAGTGCAACAAAAGGGTTAAAAACGAGGGTCGAGAAGTCAGAGTGACTACTCGATAAACGCACACAAATGGGCTATATGGGTGATAATCCTAGAATATTGCCTTCTAGAATTGTTTCTTCCAAGTGTATCAAGTTAACTTGACACACTACTCGTCTATAGCCTCGAAATAATGTAAAGGACAAGTTCTAAAGTCTACAAACTACCAACACACTCATAATTTGGTGGATTTGGGGTAAATTAATGAAAACGGGTAGGCTGAATATCACCAAGGAAGTTTAAGGGTAACATGTGCTCGGCTAAAGTCTATTCTAGTTAGGTTTGGAAAAACATGTCAAAAACTTAAAAATGGCACAATTTTTTCAAAATAAACTAGAAAAATGAGGGCAACAAAGGTTCAAGTAAAATGTTAATAATTTAAGCATTTCTATTTCCTATCCCCTCACTTAAATTGTACAAAGCCCCATTTGTACAAGAGATAAAGAAGGTAAAATAAAAATGAAAAATAGAATAGAAATAAAAATAATCCCCTCTCTTTTCTCTCTAATATGTGGTCCAGCCAAAAGTTATCTCAGGGTGCTACGGCGTAACTCAAATAGTGGTGTTACGCCGTAAATTGGGTCATCATCTTGTTCAACTCTCGGTGTGTAAGCTACGACGTAGATCAAAATCCTAGCTACGCCGTAGTCAATGTCAAGAAACTCTCACATCCTCTCGGTAACATAGGTACGGCGTAACACAATTTAGTAGTTACGCCGTAGTTATCCTTAACAGCTTAAAACTCTGCACAAAACGTCAGGAAAATTGTACCAAGTGGTACGTTGATAAGCATAGTAATAATAATCCTAATTGTTCAACTGTTACAGACTTAATAATTGTAATTTGTTCAAAGGAGATGTTGGGAATTATGGAAACTACTGCTGAGAGGAATACTACTGAAAGGATCATGCAGATAGCTTGTGGGTTACTACTGATAAGAGTTCTTGCGGATGAGAAGATTCTGCGGATAGAGTTAATCCGTAGAATGTAGACTTAGTTTATTCTAGGACAAGATATATAGAATATCTTTTATTGTTTACTGTGATTTGATTCTTGTAAGAAGGGTTAGGGTTTCTTGTAGTATAAAAGGAATCCTTGCTAATGCATTATGTACGTTTTTGAGAAGAACATCATTAGTTGATAATAAACGATCCATAGAGGATCAAAGCATTGTTAGTATTTGTGTTGTGCTTGTTCTTACAATTCCGCTAAATAGTACAAGTAGTAGAGATTCTCTTTTAGAGTGTTTGTGATTACACAGTCATTACTAACGATCCAAAGGCTCAAAGATCTATCAAGGTCTAAGTTTCAACAAGTGGTATCAGAGCCTCGGGAGAGTCTCTGTGATATTTACACAACTTTCTTTTTCCAACTCTTACAATCAACACCATGCCAGGATCATCTGATGATTCAGAAGTTAGTCAACCAATCAATGCTACAACACTACATCAACTCAACCTCACCAACAGCAATGCAAAATTTCCCTATCTCAAGAAGGAAGAGTATGACTTGTGGGCCATGAAGATGCGGAATTGGATCACTAATATTGATTTCAATATGTGGCAGGTAGTTCTTAATGGTAACAAGTTAAGGAAGACCACCAGAGATGCTGATGGTCATCTGACCTTTGTGGCCCCTACATCTGCTGAAGAAGTTTTATCAGTTCAAAGAGAGAACAAGGGTCGAACTATCCTCCTTCAAGCTATTCCAGATGAACACATAGGTGATTTTCACTACATGGACGATGCGAAGGACATCTGGATGGCTATTAAAGCAAGGTTCGGTGGCAATGAGGAATCAANGATGGTCATCTGACCTTTGTGGCCCCTACATCTGCTGAAGAAGTTTTATCAGTTCAAAGAGAGAACAAGGGTCGAACTATCCTCCTTCAAGCTATTCCAGATGAACACATAGGTGATTTTCACTACATGGACGATGCGAAGGACATCTGGATGGCTATTAAAGCAAGGTTCGGTGGCAATGAGGAATCAAAGAGGATGAAGAGATCCATGCTCAAACAACAGTTTCAGGAGTTCCAGATCTCAGAGGAAGAGGGAATCCACAAGGGGTATGATAGATTTCAGAGAATTCTGAGTCAGTTAAACCAGATGAAGGCAAAACCAGACAATGAAGATTGCAATGCAAAGTTTCTACTATCTTTACCTTCATCATGGTTGCAAATCAGTATTGCCCTCAAAGCTAAAGGTGGGCTTGATAACCTCACCTTTGATGATCTCTACAACAAGCTCAAAAGTTTTGTGAGCACCACGTCCAATAAGTTGACTTCTGTTGCAAGCCCATCTTCATCAGCATCATCAACTTCCTACGTCAATTCTAGACAAACATCTCACTCCCAGTCTAGTAATGTGATGGAAGAGATGCTTCAGTCTTTTGTTGCTGAGTATGAAGATCTACAACAACTTACCTATGAGGATTTTGATCAAGTTGACCCATTGGATTTGGAGGAGATGAACCTGAAATGGCAGATGGCTATGCTCTCATTGAATGTCAGGAGATTTGAGAAGAAGGCTGGGAGGAAGTTTGGGTTCAAGGCAAGAGATCCAGCTAGATTTGATAGAAAGAAGATCAAGTGCTACAATTGTGGTCAATTTGGTCATTTCTCCAGAGAGTGCCAGAGTAAGAAGAATGATGGTGATGTAAGGTATTCTGCCTATCAGCAGAAACAGGTTGGAGCTGGAGAAGCTAAAGCAATGATATCTCTGGATGAGCATGTAAACTGGAAAATACATGAACCTGAAAGTGATGATGAGAAGAGTCATGATACTGAGTAGAGTGGCATGCTGGCTTGGTGTGACACACAGGATGAGCATGATCAGTTTGCCTTTATGGGCATCTCTCAGGTACTTAACTGTGTTTTTGGTTGTAATGATAAATATAATGATCTTAAGGAAGCTTATGATGACATGAAACCTAAGTACAATGAATGCTTTGTAGCCCTTCAAGCTCACAAAGATGCTTTAAAAACCTTAGAGCAACGGAAATTATGGTTTCAAAAGAATCAGATTACTTATGAAGAAAAAATAAGAGTGTTGGAAAGAGATTTAACTAATGCTTTAAATGAGTTAAAATATTCTGAAAAAGAAAAAGCTAGGGTTGATTTAGAAAAATAAGAATTACAAGAGAAGCTAGATAATGAGGTGGATAGGCATAATCAATGGCTAATTTCAGGTGGCAAGTTAGCTGAATTACTCTATAGTAGTCAATCTGTAAAATCTGAAATAGGATTAGGTTTTCAGAAGTATGTTGGTGTAGAGGCAATCAATGATATAAAGAACTCTACACCAGCAGGGTTAGCAAATTATGTAAAAGAAGGAGATTTACATGCTGTCAATGGACCTATTAGAGGAGAACACATGCCTACCACTAAGACCTCAGACTTTGATGGATCACACCATCTATATGGCAAAAAGTCCAATGACTTGCCAGACCCTACTTGTAACTCTAATGACTTTGTCTCTTCTTCTAACAGTGACAAGTCCTCAAACCAAGGGTCTACCATTTATACCAGCTGTGATTCAAGTGAAAAGTCTGACCTTCCCAAGGCCCCACCCAAGCATACACCCAAGTCTGTTTGAGTTGCTGCTGATGAACCAAGTTCTGACACAGCTTCACTTGAAGACTTGACATTTAATTCTATGCAAGACAATGTTTTTAATTTTGTGCAAAACAATTCTGATAATGTTTGTGGTTTGAATACTTCTGCTTGTTTTGGAACATCTTCTATTTTGAATAAATCTTCTAAAAAGAAGAAATGTTTTGTGTGTGGAAGTAAATTTCATTTGATTAAGGATTGTAATTTTCATGAGCAGAGAATGGGTGTGTATGCTAAACAGACTAGACCTAGACCAAAGTGGAAAAATGTTACTCATATACCCCCTTATGTTCCACAAGCAACTTCCCAAAACAGCAGATCCAATCCTGCTGATAAATCAGTTTCTGCTGATAAGTCAGTTCCTGCGGATGGACCTGTTTCTGCTGGTAGACCTTTTCCACCCAGAAGGAAAAGTCAAGTTGCTAGACCATTCTATAGCCCTAATANGAGAATGGGTGTGTATGCTAAACAGACTAGACCTAGACCAAAGTGGAAAAATGTTACTCATATACCCCCTTATGTTCCACAAGCAACTTCCCAAAACAGCAGATCCAATCCTGCTGATAAATCAGTTTCTGCTGATAAGTCAGTTCCTGCGGATGGACCTGTTTCTGCTGGTAGACCTTTTCCACCCAGAAGGAAAAGTCAAGTTGCTAGACCATTCTATAGCCCTAATAATTCTTATTTTTCGAATGGTTTTTGGCCTAGTTATTATCACCCAATGTATATGGGGTGGGGGACAACATGGGATTCTGCTGTTAAGTCCTCAGCAGATTGTTCTTGGAACTATGTGGGACCAAATTGTCAAAACAGACCCAAGAACAATGGTGGATCTTACATATCTCCATGGCCTAACAATTATGATCCACAAGGCAGACTCAAGTCAGTGATGACTTGAGTCTCCAAAGTGTACTAATATTTGTATATTATTTTTGTTGTTGTTGTAGGACCATCCTCTTGAAAGTAAAATAGTAGGCATAGTGGATAGTGGTTGTTCAAGGAGCATGTCAGGGAATAAAGATATAATACATGACTTTGTGCCTATTCAACATGGTGGATCTATAACTTTTGGTGGAGGTGAAGGTAGAATCACTGGGAAAGGAACCATCCGAACACCCAAGTTGGACTTTCAGAATGTATACTTTGTGAAGGAACTGCAAAACTTCAATTTGTTCTCAGTCTCACAAATTTGTGACACCAAGAACAAAGTCTTCTTCTTTGAAGATGAATGTCTTGTGCTATCTAAATACTTTCAACTTCCAGCAGATACAAACATTCTGCTGAGAGTTCCAAGGAGCCACAACTTATACACATTCAACGTGTATGATGTCCAACCTGCAGGTGATCTAACATGTTTGGTGGCTAAAGCATCTCTAGATGAATCTACAAAGTGGCATAGAAGGATGGCTCATGTAAATTTCAAGACCATCAACAAGCTTTCCAAACTTGGTCTAGTTGATGGACTTCCTTCTAAAATCTTCACCAATGAACACAACTGTGTAACAAAGGGAAGCAACACAAAGCCTCATACAAATCCATCAAAGCTGTGAGCACCATTACTTTAACTGCTACATATGGATCTTTTTGGTCCTAATCAAATCCGCAGTATTGATCACAAGTCCTTCTCATTGGTAATCACTGATGACTATAGCAGGTTTTGCTGGGTATTCTTTTTGAGAACTAAAGATGAAACTTTTCCAACTCTAAAAGAATTTATAACCCTTGTTGAAAACCAGCTAAATAAAAAGGTTAAATGTATTAGGTGTGATAATGGGACAGAGTTTAAAAATGTCTTGTTAATTGAACTTTGTGGGTCTAAACGGATAAAAAAGGACTATAGCAATCCAAGAACCCCACAACAAAATGGGGTTGCTGAGAGAAAGAATAGAACCTTGATAGAGGCAGCAAGAACTATGCTTGCAGACTCTAAATTACCCACTATGTTCTGGACTGAAGCAGTAAGCACTGCTTGTTATGTTCTGAATAGGGTATCAATCACTAGACCTCATAACAAGAAACCTTATGAACTTATCACTGGTAAAGTTCCTAGTATTACACACTTTAGACCTTTTGGTTGTCATGTGACTATTTTGAACACTAGTGATCAATTAGGCAAATTTGATGAGAAAGCAGATGAGGGATATATTGTGGGTTATTCAAATCATAATAAGGCCTATAGGGTGTATAATATGTCTGCTAGAAAGATTGAGGGAACTCTTAACCTGAGATACCTGGAAGAAATGCCTAATGTTCAAGGTCAGGGTCATGCCTGGTACTTTGACCTAGATTATTTGACTGATTCTTTGGGTTATACTCTATTTATTTCTAACCAATCTGCAGGTACAAATGGGTCTCCCACTAACAATCAAGGAGCCATGGATGCTGACTCTGACTCTGACTCTGAGTTAGAGGAAGCAACTATTGTTGTTCCTTCTTTTCCCTCTCCTCATGTTTTAGGTTCAAATGAGATACATGCTTCTGATGTGGATGGCATAGATTCAAGTTATGCAGAGGCATTAGCTAGACTTCAACAGCAAGAACATGCAGCCAAAGAAGCTGCAGATGCACTTGGTTTTGAGTTTGCTAAAGATACTGAAGCACTCTTGAGACAATCTGCTAATGATGTCCGCAGAAACATAGAATCTGCTGACAATAATCCTGATTTTGCTGACAAAGTACCTTATGTTCCTGCTGATCCAAATACTGCTGATACTGTTGCTGCTGAACCATCCACTTCTGCTGATCCTTTTCCCACTACTGACAGTCCATCTCAGAGCTTTGAAGACCCTTTTGGTAGATTTTCATCCCCCATAGATCTTGGTAATCATCCACAAGCAACTGGCATTTTCAGTACCTCTTCTTATGATGTTGATTTTGCTCCTACACTGAACAATCTCCAACCATCTGTTGATGTTAATCCCATCCCTACCAAAAGAATCCACATTATACATCCTCAAGAGAACATCCTTGGAGATCCCAATGCCACAGTTCAAACAAGGAGTTCAGTGAAGAAAACACAATTTTGAGAATATGCTTTTGTTACTTATGTCATGGCTCAATAAAGAGACAACCACACAGATCAACAACATTGTATGTTTGCTTGTTTCTTATCACAGGTTGAACCAACAAGTGTAGCACAAGCACTTTCCATTGCCAGTTGGGTAGAAGCTATGCAAGAGGAAATGAAACAATTCAAGAATCAAGAGGCTTGGATTCTTGTACTACTACCTGATGGAAAGTTTGCAATTGGGACAAAGTGGATCTTGAAGAATAAACGGGATGCTAGGGGCATTGTGGTTAAAAATAAGGCTAAACTAGTAGCTCAAGGTTTTAGACAAGAAGAGGGGATTGATTATGATGAGGTATTTGCACCAGTGGCTAGGGTAGAGGCCATTAGAATATTTTTGACCTTTGCTTCTTATACGGGGTTTGTGGTCTATCAGATGGATGTGAAGGGTGCCTTTCTATATGGGGAGATTGAAGAAGAAGTATATGTTACTCAACCTAAAGGTTTTGAAGACCCAGAGCATCCTAACCATGTGTACAAAGTTGTGAAAGCTCTCTATGGACTTCATCAAGCACCAAGAGCCTGGTATGCTAGGCTATCTACATTCCTGCTGAAACATGGTTACAGAAGAGGAGCCATTGATAAGACTCTCTTTATCAAGAAGAATTCAAGGGATATCATTCTTGTGCAAGTATATGTGGATGACATCATCTTTGGATCAACTAAGGAAGCCTGGTGCAGAGAATTTGAGGACTTGATGAAGGGTGAATTTCAGATGAGTGCTATGGGAGAGATGACTTTCTTTTTGGGTCTACAAGTGCAGCAAAAGCCTGATGGTATCTTCATCCATCAAGAGAAGTATGTGAAGGACATTCTTCAGAAGTTTGATATGGAGAATGTTAGGACTGCAACTACCCCATATGAAACCCCCAAAACTAAGAATAACCTTGAAGCAGATCTTCCTGTCAATGTTCACATGTACAGGTCTATGATTGGGTCACTTATGTATCTGACAGCTTCAAGGCCAGACATTACATTTGCTGTGAGTGCTTGTTCTAGGCACCAAGTCACACCTTTGACTTCCCATCTCAATGCAGTGAAGAAGATCTTTAAGTATCTTAAAGGCCAACCCAAACTTGGTCTTTGGTACCCAAGAGAGTCTCCTTTTGTACTGGAAGCCTACAGTGACAGTGATTATGCAGGTGCTAATTTGGATAGAAAATCCACTACTGGAGGTTGCCAATTCCTTGGAAGAAGGTTAATATCTTGGCAGTGCAAGAAGCAAACAATTGTGGCCAATTCTTCTACTGAAGCAGAGTATGTTGCTGCCGCTAACTGTTGTGGCCAGGTTCTTTGGATACAAAATCAACTACTTGATTATGGGTTCAATTTCATGAACACTAAAATCTTTATTGATAACCAAAGTACCATATGCATTGTTAAGAATCCAGTATATCATAATAGAACTAAGCACATTGAAATTAGGCACCATTTCATTAGGGATGCAAATGAGAAACACTTAATTCAGGTGCTTAAAATCCATACAGATGATAATGTGGCTGATCTTTTAACAAAGGCGTTTGATGGACCTAGGTTTAATCACTTAGTGGTCCATATTGGGATGGTTAACCCTTTACTGCTATGTTTGAGGGGAGGCATAGGCCTAAGGGGAGGCATATGCCTCAAGGGAGGATTTGTAGAAAATGTATGTTTTATATTTACTAACTTTGTTTTGCAGGTTACCTATTGTATAAACTAACAATTATTTGGATTAGATTGGTTTGTGTGTTTTGGTCTATGTGTTTGTTTTGCATCTAAGCTGATTCTGCAGATGTATGTTTCTGCTGAAGTTATTGTTTCTGCTGATAATATTGTTGCTGATAACATTTCTGCTGATGTTTTGGAAGTGCATCCGTAGCATTAAAGCGTCAGTAAAAGAAAATTACTCCAATGTACTCACAGAACACACATCAAAGTGATTGTTAAAGGGGAAAGTAAATTCATTTATCATCAAGAGATTCTTACAAAAGATGGTGATTCTACAGACCCTGATAACAATGAAACATGAATCTAACCCTGACACTACTCCATCTTTCCTTTTCCCTTCCCATCATCATCAGAGAGGTCTGAATCAAAACCACAATTTGGAGGTTTGGAAGAATTCTCTGATGATCCTGTTGGAGTGGAAGGAGCTTGATCTTGGGGTTCATCCTCATCTGAGGAAGTATACAGGAAGGGTGATATGAGCTCTCTTGCAGGTGGTTGGAGAGGAATCCAAGGATTGGAGTCTTCTGAAGATTCAGGTGACATAACCGGATTGGGAACTGTGCTTGATGTTCCAACTTCATTCATCTTCTTCTTGGATGACTTTTTGGGTATCTGGTTCTTTTCTGCATCAGAGGATTCATCTGTGCTCCTTGTTGGTGATTCATTAAGGTTTGAAGCATCAGATGAAGATTCAACAATTTGGGGTTTTGAGCTCATGGTTCTTGTTATTGGTGGATAATTAGGTTTGGTGAAAAGTTTGGATCTGTTTTATAGGCAAAAGTCAAAGTGTAGGTCCATAAATGCGTATTAGGTGGCAGAATAAATGCTCTAAGATTTCTCCTAAAGATATTTTTGCACAATACTACTGAGGGTGATTCTGCTGATCAAATGGTTCCTACGGATAGATTTTACAGTTCCTGCTGACAGGTGTTTCTGCTGAGTGTAGTTCCTGCTGATAACATATTTTTTTAGAAGTATCTACCTTATGCATAAAACAAGGTGAATGACAACAAAGAGATAAATTATAAGTTCATTCATTTTCACCAAAAGAAGTTACAGTCAATCCTAACATCTAAACAAACATAACTGAACACATCTTAGCACCTAATCCTGATTTCTATTCCCTTTGAGGGTACAAAATAAAGCTTTCCATGCAACAAGCTTGTCATCGGGTGTCTCAGCCTTGTTCTCTTCATATGTATTGACCCTCGTACTCAAAAGACTGAACACATCCGAGCAACTTACTCAAAAGACTGAACACATCTTAGCACCTAATCCTGTTTTCTCTTCCCTTTGCCCTTGGGATTACATGTACCTTCACCAGCCCCCTTGTTTCTCAGCATCTTCTCAACATATTTGGGCCTTGTTTCAGAAGTCCATAGCTTCTTGCACACAAGCCCCATTACCTGTGAAGGTGGTTTTGGCAACTTCTTGGTAGATTGAGGAACTGGTATCTGGCTCATCCCAGCCACAACTCGCTCCATCTCCTTTGTCAAAAGCTTTGAAAGAGGTGGTGGCTCAGAAGGCCCTTCATCCAAATCCTCAAAAAACAACAACTCCATACGCCCTGTCTTATCAGGGGTATCTGAGTCAGAGGATGAAGAAGGAAGTGATGGTGATGGTGGTGGTGGTGGAGAAGGAGGAGCTGGTACATCATGTCTCCTTTTGCGTGCTTCCTCCTTGGTTCTCCAACCACGCCTTCGTCTAAAAGGCATTGGTGGTGGTGGTGGAGGAGGTGGAGGAGGAATGTAATGGTCTGAAGAAGCTGAAGAGGAATCAGAGGATATCTCTATTGTATTCATGAGTGCTGCTGATAAGAGATTGTGTTTGGTTGATGGTGATTAAGAGTGATTTGAGGGTTATTTATATACCTGATTGAGTAATTAAGGCCTTCAATGAGGAGTCGGTTCAATGGGTATTTATGGATGACAGCCTGTATATATTCTGCTGATGGTTTGATTCTGCGGATTGACTTTTCAATTCTGCGGATGGTTCAATGCTACGGATTGACCATACGATCCTACGGATTGACCTTTCCAATCTACTGACGAGTCCACTTATGAGTTTTATTTTGGGTAAGTAATAAAGTCAAAATTGGTCAAACGATTCTTTCCAAGATTCGTTGTCAATTACCTCCCACGATTTGGTAACTTCCTTAAATAACCAATCGTGTGAATCCCACACTCAAAATAACTCCTTCCCACTCGTTATAACTTCAAACCAATTTCTCCATTTCTCAAATTCATACTATTCTCAAAACCACTCATGGCCGAACTAGTCTTCAAAAGTGACCACAATCAAATCGCATTTCTGGAAAAAGCAAAGGGGAAAGAATTATTTGATCCAATGGTAGAGTTCTTGCAGCGGTCTAATCTTAATTTTGCTCTCACACACTGTCCCACACTTGTGTGTGAATCATTGGTTACGCAATTTTGGGATACTGCCACAATAGGAGATAATAACACAAGGATTCTCGCCACCATTGATAGGAAAGAGTATGAGGTTACTGAGTCTTTGATCCGCACTAAACTCAAATTAAAAGATGCAGATGGAGAGTATCATGAAGATAAGGCACTGATACTTCCTGCCTTACAGGCTATTGGTTATCAGGGTGATGGAAAGAAAGCATGGTATAAGAAACTCCTATGTCCTAAATGGAAGTTTCTGGTGCATACTTTGTTAAAGTGTGTAAGTAATAAGACTGGAGGGTTGGATCAATTCTCTACATATCTGGCATGTGCTATTGCTTGTATATCACAGGGTACAAATTTTAACTTTTCTAGATTTATCTTTCAGGGTATGATTAGTAATATTAATGCTGATAAGAACAAGTTTTATATGTACCCTAGGTTCCTTCAAATCATAATAGGTATAGAAACACGTGATAGAACACATAGACCTATTTTAGAGTTGACCTCTAAAGTCTTTTCAAGCATGAATAGTCAATACACTGGTGCACATTGGCCTCTAACACCAGCTATGTTGGCTGGTGCCAATGCTGGTGCTGCTGAAGGTGGTAATCCACCCAGCCCTCATGCTGCTGAGGATAGTATTCCACCCATTCCTGAAACTGCTGATGCCAGTGCATCAGCAGCTGGGGTTGCTGGTACATCTGAAGCTGCTGAAGCATCTGCATCAGCAGCTGCTGATGATTATCCTGTGGATACTCCTCATGAGCAACCTGCTGCTCCTCTGCAACCAGTCAATCCTGCTGATGAGGATTCTGTTGACCTTAGGAATGAGGATGAGACACCCTTTGCTCCCCAACTTGATCATAGTGCTGACTTTATAGGACCATCTGTTAATGAGCCCAATAATGAGACACCTATTTTCACAGGACAACATCCCTCTAGTCCAACTAGAGATTCCTTTGTTGATACCACCACTACTGGTGATGCTTTTCATGTGTCTCCTACCAGGTCCAATGAAGCTCCCAAAACCACTGGTATACCTGTTGGTACAGCTGAGGACCTTGTATCACTAACCAAAGTCTATGAGTTGCTTAACAGGTATGTCACACAAGTTGGTGATTTGGAAAGGGAACTCACTCAGACCAAAGCAGATCTTGGAGGTCAAATCAGTGCCTTTACACAAAGGGTTCAGAACTTGGAAGATCAGCTTCAGACCAATAAGAAAAAGAAGTTAGTGGTTGAATCAGAAGATAAACTAGAGGTTCCTGCAGACAATCCAACAAAGGAATCTGTTTCTCTTGATTCACTTCATATGTTGGCTGCAGCTACTGAAGTTAACCTCACTCCCTCTCCACCACTTACAGCTGCTGACATTAAAAAGAACAAGAGTCCCATCAAGGTTCAGAGTGAGCAGTTCTTTAGTAAGAGTGGGGGTGACACTTCTGCACCAGTTATTGATTCTGCTGATGCACCTTCTCCTGCTGATATTGGGCAATCCATGGATGTCGATCCTGCTGATGGTGTTGCCACTGATACTGGTCCTACTTCTACAGTTCCAGAGCCATCTACTGCTGCTTCTTCAGGAGAGTATCCTCTTATCTTTATGTATGGCAGAACATTTGGGGTTTCTGATGAAGCTCCTACCACTGATCTTCAAGGTGTGAGTGATTCTGGTGTTTCTGCTGACCCTTCAAAGCTATCTTCTCCTGCACATCAGTCTGTTACATCTTCTGCTGATACCTTTGTTTCTGCTGAAGAAGAGCATGTTGAACTGGTTGATCAAGATCTTGGTTCAGATAAAATAACAGAAGTAGAAATACTTGCTCAAGAAAGGCTCTTCTAAGAATATGAAGATCTCATAAAGAGTGAAGATTTGGCTCAGCAACAACAAGCACAGTTTGATGCAGAGATTTCCAGGGCAAAGGCTACTTATGTTTCTAATTTGCCACCTGAAAGAAGGAGAGAATTGGATGCTCAAGCTTCAGACTTTAATGAGGCTGATTGGATGCATATTGGAGCTCAGATTGCTTCCAATACCTCACTTGCCAAAGATCTACATGAAATGATGTTTCTTCTGATAATATTATTNAAGGCTCTTCTAAGAATATGAAGATCTCATAAAGAGTGAAGATTTGGCTCAGCAACAACAAGCACAGTTTGATGCAGAGATTTCCAGGGCAAAGGCTACTTATGTTTCTAATTTGCCACCTGAAAGAAGGAGAGAATTGGATGCTCAAGCTTCAGACTTTAATGAGGCTGATTGGATGCATATTGGAGCTCAGATTGCTTCCAATACCTCACTTGCCAAAGATCTACATGAAATGATGTTTCTTCTGATAATATTATTGCTTTGTTGAGAAGGAAGAAAAAGGAGGAGGATGAGAAGAAAGCAAAAGCTAAAAGGGATAAGCCTCCAACACAGGCACAAATGACCAATCAAATGAGGATGGTGTTCAAGAATATGAGCTCAGTTGTGTTTAATTCAGGGTGGACTAAAGAGAAGGTTTGGAATATGCCTCATGACAAGTTGGTGAGAACATACAACTACATTATATCTCAGGGTCAGAAGGGCACATCCAAACCAACACTAGAGGAACCACCTTCTAAGAGGTTCAAGTCTGGTCATGGTACTGCTTATGTGCAAATTGTTGATTCATTTAATTTACCATTTGTGACCACTTCTGCTGCTCCACCTGTTCCTACTGATCTCCCTCTTCTTGCTGAGACATCTTTTCTTGCTGAGTCTTCCACACTCACAGATAAGGGGAAGGCTCCAATGGTTACTGAAGGGCCTGTTACCAGACAGAAGACTAAGAGGCAGCTTGAGGAAGATAGGTTAAGTGAAGAAGCTATTCAAAGGATGCTTGCTGATGATGCAGCTGAACTTGCCAGGGCTACTGAAGCAAGAGTTGGTCCTGGTGCTCCACCAACTGCTGATGCTTCTCATGATGTTTCTGCTGAAGCTTCTACAGATGTTGCTGCTGAACAATCTGTTCCTGCTGATACATCTCATACTGTTTCTGCTGATACCTCTCATGTTGTTCCTGCTGATGACACTCCTGTCCATATACCTGTTCCTGCTGACCAATCTGCACCTGCTGATGCTTCTAATGACACACTTTCACCTTCTCGTGGCAAGAGAAAGAAGACTTTGGCAAGAAAAAGGGTGTCTAGAGGTTTGGTTACACCCTTGGCAGATTCTGAGTATATTGAGATCGAGGAAAATGATGGTGAAGAACCTGTGGCTCATGTTCCTTTGGTTGAGTGGGAAATTACACCTCTTCAACTGAAAGATCAAGATATCAACACTATTCATAGGGCAGATGGGTCAGTTAAACATTTTACTTTTCTTAGTGAAATTTTAACTTTTGTGGATAGACATGATTTCGTGAATCTGTATAGTTGGGTGACTTCCTACTACAAAAACAAGGAACCTACAGGCTGTGGCTTATATTTATATGGGGACTTGACTACATTATTTGATTCCAACCTAGATGTTAGTAAAGGATTCAGGGTTTGGATGGGTCAATCAAAATGGGAGCTTGCTAATTGGAAATTTTATCCTCTCCCTAATGTACATGTGCTCTCCACTGATGCTGGCAAGATTCTTTACATGTGTGCTGAGATTACTTATCCCATCTTGTAACACCTGGTATTTTTCCTAAAACCTAATCCTAGCCAAACTTCTATTTTTAGAGCCTGAAACGTTTTAAAACCTTAAAGCATGTTAAATTGGATTTGAAGAGCGTGAGATATATTAGGAACGAGAATTTATTTGTAGACTAGCTCAGCACAACCTAGAGAAACTCGAATTTGTTTCATTTGCCAAATTATTTGATTTATTTTGAGTTTGAGAAAAACTCTGAAGTTTATGCTTGATTTTATTGGAAAAACTATTTCGAGAACGATGGCGCAAGTTTCGTAATTTTTCGAGTCCGTTTGCTATGTCATTCGAGTCCCGAACCGTTTTTATGAAAGGTTTAGCTAAAAACCCACCCAAATCTCCACCTATATATACCCCCACCTTACACCCTTCACTCATTTTACCACTCCTAAAAACACACACACATTCTCCTTCATCTCTCTACCTTTCTCTCTCTAAAATCCGGCCACCTATCCCTTCGCCGGCGCCGCCTCTAATTCCGGCCACCGGAAAATTTTCCGGCAACCACCACTTACACCACCTACCCTATCTTGTAGATCGGGACATCCCCGACTCATCCCCGCAACCCGTTTTGCTTCAAACCGACCCACGCGCCCTAGATCTTGAAATTAAGCCGCGACTTTCGTACTATTCCGGCCAAGTTGAATTTTCCGGCGAGACCTTGGTAACCGAGCCCTTCCCCCACCCTTTCGAACACGTTTTAATTATAAAAACTCAAATAAAACAAAACCCTAATTTCTTTTTTATTAAAACCGAAAGTTTTGTTTATGTTTTTATTAAATTCGTTTTAAAAATGGTTAAATGATATGAAACTCGTGTGGGATTCCGTTCGGTCCGTTTTGTGAGTCGACTCGGTTGACTCACCGAGTCAACTCGGTTGACTCGGTGAGGTTTTGGTATTTTGGTTGTGTCTAATTCGAATGGGGTAAGAAAGGAATGATGGTTTTGGTTGTTGGTATTAAATTTGGGTTCGTTTGGTTCGAGTTGGGTTTCGGCAGCCTTGAACCACCACCACCGAACCCTAGTGGTGGTGGTGGGTGGTCATGTATTGTTGTGGTTGTGTTATTTGGTCACTTGGTTTGTGAATAATTAGGTTAGATTGGTTTTGGTGAAGCCGATGTGGCATTGGGATTGAAGTTGTGGTTATTAGGATTAGTGACGGGTTTAGGAATAGATTTTGGTATATTTGGTTGAGGCGAACATGGGATTGTGAAGTGTTGTTTTATTTTGTCGGGATACGGTCTAGTCTCGGGTTGGTTATTATTAATAACTCGTGACTAAAACGATACGATTATTATTTATAACTTTATTATACTATTATTATTACTAATAAACATTTTTATAAATAAAAACTACTATTATTAATATTTATATAAATATAAGACGTAAGTCTTAATTATATTTCATAAAACGAAAAATATTATTATTATTATTTCTATTAGTGAAACTTACTTCTTTTATATATATTATTATTATTATTATTATAAATTCCTTATACGTTAGATGAAAACTAATAAATATAAACTTATATATATATAACTTGTTACCGTTACTTATTTGAACTATGGAATTGATATCCGATTTGATGACTTATATTATGACTTGTGAACTTGTATTGGACGTATTGGATTTGCGGCTATGGTTATTTGGACTTATGGACCCTTTGGTACACGAGACGGTAGGGTACGTTAGGCCCTTAAAGATCTTAACGTACCTGGAACCCGAACTATACAAAATGGTCGATAAACCTGAACAACTAATGGACAACATGAATGATATATCCAATCATATTAATATCTACACTTATATTATTATTAACGTCATTTGTATTTAAAAGAGTCGATGACTCGGGAAATGCTTTATAAACGGGCAGGTCATGCCGAAATTTACTAAAATTAATTATTATCTTTACTATACTTTATCAAATATAATCTTAATATATTTTGGGAAATGGGTAATACCGAGACTATTAGGAATTGTTGTCTTTATCTATTCGTGTCTTTTATTCTCTTCTGTTCTTCCTTTCTTTTGACGAGTATTCTTCGAGTCCCTGTTGTTTTCGTCGATGTGTTTAAGGTTCGCCCGACTTGTTCTTTTCCTATCTTTCTTCCACACGAGAACTACTTTTGGAAAATGTTTTCTTTCAACGCGCATCATCTTTTATAAAACTTCATTCAAAGGCATTAATATTAAGGTATTCGAGTACTATTTGCTGAGTTAATGATATGTATATGATTAGGTTTGTTGCTGAGGATTGTCTGCTGTGAGGCGTATTGTTTGGTTGACATATATATCTCCGTTACCTGGCTGTTGTTAAGATGTGATCATAGGGCCCCACCTTTTTTCTTTTAAATGTTTAATAAACCCATGGGGTGAGAATACATGCTTTAAAATGTTTCTGAGCACAAGTGTTGTTGTAATGCTTTCCTGATTGGTATGTCTTTCCTGACGATGTCTAATAGCTCTGCTTGCGCTATGCGCAGAGACTCTCAATCATGAACCCATTAATCACCTTGCGAGTGAAACTCGAATATAGGGATATAGGCGCTATAGGATGACCTCCCACTCCTTTTTGTAGAGTGGCAAATTGTGGTGTACTATATTCGAATTTTGTCAGTAAATGGGCAAGTGCTCGACTTGAGGGCATTGTTATACGTAATGCAAATTCCGCGGTTTTATTTGATTTATGATTGTGGTTAACCTTTTTCATGTCATGAGCGTTAGCATCATCAACAATGTTATATGCGACGAGGGAAATGCCTCTATACATTTGGTTGTTATCTTGATTAACCATGCGATATTAGCATACCGTTGCTTCACTATCTTCACTGATTAAACCTTGTGCTCAACTTTATATTTTAAAACTATGGATTTACACTCCAAGCCCTTTTGTGTTGATTTTTAAGCATGTATTTCAGTAAGTACGTTTTGAGCTTGGCATGATGATGAGTAATGGGGCGTGGGGAGGAGTGCTAAGGCTGGAGGGCGTTTCTGTAACGGCAGCTTAAGCATACTTTAGCTACCCCTATTTTGCATCGTCATTCGTAAACCTTTTGTGTCATTTTAACATTTCCGCTGCTATACTTTGTTTATTTTTTCGCGCTGGGCAAACCTCTATTTACTTTCCCTGGCAACTTTGAACTAAAAGAGTACTTGTACTCCTAAACGGTTTGTAAATCAATGATATGTTTTGTCATCATTTTAAACAAGTCCTCGAAGTTGTGGTCGTTTACTATAAATGTGGCTGGTTTCTATTTTCGTAATACCCCACACCGATAGCTGCCCATATTTGAGTCTGGGTGTACAGCTAATGCTTTCAATATTAACGCTTGATCGGAAAAAGGTATTTATCTAAGCTAGGTGGAGACATAGTTTTTGCCATGTGCACAATTTTGCCCCCTAAACTTTTCATCTCATGAAAACGATCTCATAAGACTGTTTATTACATAGTTACTTAACAACCTCTAAAAAGGAACTTAGGTCCTTGCAACTTTGAGGTAAGTGTGTTGACGTGTTCTCCTAAAAAGTCTTCAATGATGTAAAAGTGATCACTATGCTCGAGTTTTGAGAAGCTTATTCATGGATAACATCTTAATCTTCCGATTAAGTGTATCTTTCATCAAATTCATAAGCTTTTAAGAAGTAGAACGTCGTCACGGGCTTGTTCTATAGGCAAATTTCATCTTTTTACTTGACTGTTCAGCTCTTTTTCCACATCTCGTGCTGTTTTGGCTTTTTAGGTTGCTTTTTCATGTGTTTTGCAATATCCTTTCTGCACGATCACCCAAACACAAAACCCGATATCTTTGCGTTTAACGTCTAGTTTTTGGTCTTAATAGTTCTAATGAATGGTAATAAAGGTATGTGAAGATAAGGCACATACAGACACTTTACTGAAACTCAATGGAAATCTTCCAGAAAATCTCGCACACTTTGATCAAGAATGAGTCGCTTTTTAACTTGGAAGACCTTGGAAGAACGTCAACAGTCGAGTCCTCAAGATACATTAGTGGTTACTTTAACTGTTAAGAACGTTAGTGTTTGTAACATAGTTTTATGCCATATCATGATTTACAGGTTCAAGGCTAAACGTGCAATCATCGCCAAACATGTGCAAGCTTACTTGACCTATAAATACGAAGATTAAGCCTCATTTGAAGTTGGTTAGCTTTAGGTTAGTTTTAGGATTATCTTTAGTTTATCTTAGCTTATTTTTTAATTCAGGTAATTTTATTCTTTATGCAACCGTTTATTTCCATGTCTTAATATCTTTCCTTTAGCTTATTTTATGCTTCTACTGTAATCTTTCTTTTAAGTCTTTAATCTTTTGAGCTTATTTTCATGTCATCTTAATCTTTTCTACAAGCTTTTATAAGTTTTGTCAACTTTGCATGGTGTTTGTTTTGGTCGCGGCTTATTTTAGCTTTTATAAGCTTATTTAGCTTTTACATAAGTTCTTTAACAAGCTTTTATAAGTTTCCTTTAGATTTTAATCTTTTATTCACGTTAAAAAAGTTTCCAAATCGTTTTTCTTTAATTTTAGCGAGTATGGTATTTAGGGTTTAGAGAGTATGGAATTTTTCTAGATTTCTAGCGAGTATGAAAGTTTTTTTAGCGAGTATGATTTTTTTCTAGCGAGTATGATTTTTTTGTTAGCGAGTATCAACTTCAAATAGCGAGTATGTATATCAATGTTAGCGAGTAGGTGTCATTTTATAGCGAGTATTACTAAGTTTTTAGCGAGTATGGGGATTTTTCTCAAAAATAGCGAGTATGGTTCTTTGTATCTAGCGAGTATGGTGATTTAGCGAGTATGGATTGTTAGGTTCTAGCGAGTATGAGATAGTTAGCGAGTATGAGAACTCCTAGCGAGTATGTATTGATTTTTCAGTGAGTTGGTTTATTTCCTTTCGAGTTTCATTTTTATTTTATGCCGAGTTAGGCACACTTCACCCTCATCGTCTAATCGAGTGAGGTCTTTATTTCTCCAAATCTAAACGGAACTCTGCCGAAATTTTCTAAAATCTTTTTAGTACATTTTCTTATTTGAGTCTTATGTCTTTTCATTTCTAGCTTTAAATTTTAATTACGTTAATGTTTTCAAGCCTTTTATTTCATCTTTATCGCTTTACTTTATTTAAAATGAGTCGTGAGTAGTTTAGTTCGTGTTTGCTTAGTGATTCGAATTTGTGAGTTAAGTGCGAGTATTAAAGTTTTGTGATTAATAATCGTAAGATTATTTAGACGAGTGACTTAATTATTCGAAGAATAAAAGCCTTTGAACGATTAAATCACTCGTCTAGAGTTATTTTCTTTTTAAAAGATCAATTAACAATTAATCTCGAGAAAGGAAAGTAATTCGTCACAAACCTTTAGCTCGTATTTAGTGAACTCATTCGCGTCGCTTTGCAAACATATTGTCTTTTAAATTCATTTACTGCTTTCATTACTTATCGCACTTTAATTATCGTTTTCTTTAAGTCACTTTATTACATGTTTCTTTAATTGTTTACTTATTTTGTGTCGCTTTATCGCTTTCCTTTACTTTAATTGCATTTTAAATTGTCGTTGTAGTATAATCAAAACCAATTCATCTTTTAAAACCCTTTCATCTCACATATCTCACGATCTTGAGTGACGAGATCAGTTCAACCTTTGTTGGGACTACGACTCGAGTTTATGAGCTCCACCGCTTATTCTGCCTTGATCAAAATGGCACCGCTGCCGGGGAGCGGTTGATAAGATTGAGTTATTCGATCGTTTAAGTAATGTGTTTTGGAGACCCTTCTTTCGAGAAGTTTAAGCTTTTGTAAATATTTTCAAAATATAAAAACACAAAAAGATTTTCTCTTCAAATTTGTTTTCACTTTTGATTTCACTTTTCTAAAATCAAAATTCCAAAAAGATTTTCCATTTAAAAATTGGTTTTCATTTTTTAACTTTTCATTTTTCAAAACATAAAAACCAAAAACAATCTTCTTACCCCCTATTATTTAATTCTCATGGATTCATTGATACTTTGTGTTGGTTGTGGTGAACCACTCTACGGTGCACCGTGTCGATACTGTACGTGTGAAAGGTATGGAAATGATATTCAAAACGGAAGTTGTTTGTGTTGTGGTTCAAGTAATTCGTTATCGTATGATCAAAACCCTAATTCATTCGACTATCCTTCAGATTCTTCCAATTACCACCCTCAGCCCGACTTATCTTGGTTTTGTAATGGATGTGGAGATCATTTGGATCCGACTTCAAACTGTTGTCAACGGTGTACTTGCATGAGGTGTGGTAGAAGTCTTAATAATGGATTCTGTTCGTTTTGTGCTTTTGAAGATGAAAATTCATATTCTCAAAATTTCAATTCAAACTTTTCCAATTATCCTCAAAACGATTCTTACTTCCCTCCTCAAAACACTTATGAGCAAGAACCGTATTTCAATCATGATTCATTTCAACATCCACCAAATCTGTCACAACAATCTTACGGGTGTGAGTATTGTGGAGGTCCGCACTTTAGCACTGTTTGTCAAACGAGGAACCCGTTTCCTTGTAACAATTATGATTATCCTCACCAAGATCAACCTCTACAAGATCAAATGATTCAAAATCAACCTTATCAATGGTCTCCTGAAATTTACCAAAAACTTCAAGATGCGTTGATTGAAACGGATAAATTGTTGAAGAAACTTACCAAAGAAAACTCTCATCAGAAAACGTATGGAGAACTTCTAGCCGAAGAACAAGAATCTAGAGAAAGATCTCAACATCGTAAATCTTTCATTTACAATGATGATAATGATGAGGCGTCCATTCAAGTTGGGAAGTTTTACAGTGTTTCGTCATATCTCAACACAACCGTTAAGGATGATGGCAGCAAAAGCATGGAAGAATTACTTGCTGAACTAAGAGCGGTTAAACTTCGAAAGGCTTTTATTTATGACGATGATTCCGATGACGATGAGGAGAGAATAGTACCGTTCAACGTTTTTCCTCAAATCGCACCTATCTGTCCTCCCGTAAGACCCAAGGATTCTCTAACAATGGGGGATGAGCCTCTCGACACTACTCCGGCAACGGAATCGGACGAATTCAATAAGTCTAGTGTTGAGAACCTTGTCCCAATCCAAAGTGAGTCCGGGGAAACTTCTAACGGTGATTGTGAGATTTTTGAAAATGATCGTCTTGATAATCTCGTTGATACGAATGATAAGCCGTTTGATGATACTAACTTTGATTCGGAGGGAGATATTCGTTTTCTTGAAAGTTTATTACATGAAGAACCATTACCTCCTCTCCCTCCGAAGAACGATGAAGTTAATGATGAGTCCATTGTTAATCATGATGAGATATGTTCCGAGTCTGACGAAGGTTATGCTTCCTTGTCTTGTGGAGAAATCGAGTACGTTGAAGAAGAAATTTCCCCGTGTGGAAATCCCGCCTCATTTTCTGAACCTAATATTCCCGATTTTTCCCCAGAAGAGATCGATGTTCTTTCAGAAATTGATGAAACCTCAAATGAATCAGATAACCCAGTTCTTGAAACTTTCAAAACAACTTTCACCAATCCTCTATTTGATTTCGAACCAGATTTTACTATGATTTCAGATAATCCGCTCTTCGATATTCAGATTAAGGATAATGATGAGTTTGTTACGGAACCCGAGGTTACGAATGTTCATCATATGGTTGATTCTCTTCACGACGAGTTTTTAACTCCAGTCGACCCGACTCCATCAAGAATTGTAGAAGTTTCTGAGCCTACTAAGTTGTCATCTCCGAATGATTCTTCATCTTTTACCGTGGTTGATGCTTCATTATCGTTCCTTTCAGAAGATAAAATTTTTAAACCCGGTTTATCACCTTTTAAAGACTCTCATGGGCTCCAGCCCGACATCCTTGCTTCTTACGTTACTATGGAAGAATTTGTTGATGAAAATCTGAAGAAGGATGATTATAAGACTAAGGAGAAAGTTATGCTTACTATGGAGGATCTCTTTGAATTTGACCTCGAAATCGTTGTTATGATCTTTCTTCCTTATCTTACCTATGCTGTTGTTTCTCCCATCCGTCATTCCCCCGGGAGTGAGGATGTTGTTTTTGATCCCGGCATCGTCACTTTTCATGCTGTGTGTTTCATTTGCTCCCCCAAGGACAAGTAAATTCGGGGCGAGTCTAAGCTACACGACTCGTTACTAAACAAGCGCTTCGTGGGAGGCACCCCATGCTTATCCTTTTTATTTTTAGTTTCTAATAAGTAACGAGAGGAGGGCGACCTCTTCCAATCTTGTGTTTGCTTGGTTGTTTGTGTTTGTGCAGGATTTCCCCAATTCATGATGACTCTCGTGCTCGTGGTTCATCTCATCTCCACTCGAGTCCCATGTATTGATGCTTGCTTGGAAATCAATATATCCAACATCTTATCGACTAACGGTATCTTTGGCATACTTAATAAACGGCCTTAGAATTATTGTTAGGATTACCCTTACCTTTGAAACATTGAGGACAATGTTTATCTTTTGTCTGGGGGGGTGAATCTTCGATTTGATTGCCCTAGCACTTTCACCATTGTCGTTTACTTACGCAACCCCGTTTTTCATCAAAAACCAAAAAAATTGAAAAATTTTGAAAAAATCCAATGAAAAAAAAATGCGAAAAATTAAAAATTATAAAAAAATAGAATAAAAGTTTTGACACCGTGTTTTGAATTTCCTACTAGGTAAGAGTGAGAATAAAAGTTTTGACTTGATCCGGGCGTGTTGAGCCCTAGCTTGTTCCCTTAACCATTGATGATCACAAAAGTTTTTGCTAGTTTTGTACACAAGGAGCTACTCTTTTGTCGGCTCCCGTACTTGACTTTATATATGCGTGGCTTGATTATCGGCTAAGCATTCGCGGATCTCATTATTTGAGATTTTAAATTTGCGGAGAACGTGAAATGATAGAGTTTCTTTAGAAGTTAGATGCTAAGCATAGAGTAGTTGGATCTCTTTAAAGCTCATCAAAGGTACTCATGTCTTTTTGTTCCCACAAAATTGCTTCACCCCATATCAGTGCAAAATAATTAAGGATGTTAGGTTTAGCCGATGAATAGTTCTTTATCTTCTTAAGAGAATCTTTGCTTGGGAAATTGGGTA